>JAQFXY010000464.1:0-27100 GCA_034693865.1 Ceratophysella sigillata | reverse complement strand
ACAATTATATTCTGATTTTCACTATAGCAAACGATTCAATTCTGCATTCTGCAACAACTCACCCAATGTATGTACATTCAAAGAACATTACCGTAAAGATTCGATTAGTAGCCCGGGCTACTATTTATTCAATCGACCCGCGGGCCCGGCTACTATTCGAGACCCGGCTACTATTCGAGACCGGCTACTATTCCAAAGCAGGAAAATAGGATTGAAAAAATACTAAAAAATTCAAATAAAGCAATGTCAAATCTACTGTATTCGTAGAAAAAGTAACTAGTTTTTTTTTTAAATACGTAATAAATTCACCCAAAATTAACCGCTACACAAGTACAATTTTTAAAATGTGGCAGGTATTACATAGGTAATATAAGTGAGCATGTTATGAAGCTATATTTGAATGAACTCGATTAATAGCCCAGGCTACTATTCGAGACCGGCTACTATTTCAAAAACTTGCGCTCAGCCCCGGCTACTATTCGAAACCCGAAATTCTTATAACACTTCCGAGAATACGAGAAAACTCGTGAATCCGACCATCCAGCCAGATCCGGATGCCAAAGTGTGTCTATGGATGATATGGGATTACCAAAGTCATATTTTTATTGCGTAGAACGAATTGAGAAGAAGAGCATGATTCTGCTCGTTGTAAGTTATATCATGAGATTTGATGTGGCTCTAGAGCTTTTACGTATATGTAGTAGTACTACATACGTTACTTCTTCTTGGTAGGCATACCGACATGGAATTTGAACGATTCTGAGAGACGAGAGAACAGGCGAGATGCGAGATGCGAGAAGAGGGCGAGACAAGAGTCGAGACATAATACACAGCACAGCATGCATATAACCAGGAGAGACCGAGGAGAGACACACACAAAAAGTTGTATTTGGGGATTGCATAGCATCGAAGCAAAGCGGAGTAGGAAAGAAACGTAGTAGCAACTCCACTACTGCTGCTACTGCTGTTGCTGGAACCCAAACTTATAAACATGTACATGCTTCCCTCTCATGGAACTCAATTCACTCTCCTTTTCTTGTGAGTGAGAATGAATCAAGAATATCCTCTGTATTTGCCTGTGCTAGCTGATTCGACGTGACAACAATAAGCACGTACAATATTATAAATCCACATGTTCTCGGATAAAAGCTGATTTATTTTATTAATTGTTCTAAATGTCAAATTCCCAACTTTTATTATCTTATAATACATTTGCAACTCATTTGTAATCCTTTCAGTTTTCCAATTTTTTAAATTAATGTTTAGTGGCTGTTACTATGGACTAACTTTTCTGAAAAATTTAAAAAAATATGGAATGAACATTTACTTCACAATTATGTATGGCATTTTGGAAATAAGAGGCTTTCGAAACTGGGTTATCCAAGTAATATCCGATCGACTTTTGTTACTAATTTCAGATATTGGAATAATTTATTGTTTTCTTAAAATTCATTTTTATTTAATCTGTTCAATGATTCAATCATTGGAATAATTGTAAGCCTTTTAGAGCTATTTGTAGGTACCTATTACTACCCCTACCCCTCCTAATATGGAAACCCAAAACTATTGGATAATATGTACTTTACAAATTACTGTTTATTAGGCTCGTCTTTGTACCTTATACCAGACCAGCTACTACATTAAGGCGAAATAAATGTAAATACATCCGCATTCCATCAATATATATATATATTAATATCAATTCCATTTTTAAAAAAAAAAATCAAAAAAATAGTTGAAACAATTTTGGTGCAATTACATGTATTTTTTGGTTTAGCTTTTGAGCATTCTACTATAAAGGAGTCAGTGATCACTAGGGATAGGATCTTATGCAATAAAAAAGGGCCAAAATATGCAGCAAAATATGCAATAAATATGCTATTATATGCAACAAAATATGCAGTAAAATTTGAAAAATATAGTGAAATTCGATTGAATTTTAAACTAAAAAGAGCAAATATATTCATATGCAGTAAAATATGCACTAAAACACCAGTATATGCACTATAATATGCACAAAAATATGTTTTTAAAACATATTCATATTTTCACTGGAAAAATTTCAAATTAAAAATAAAATTTAGCAAGATTTTTCTGTCGAAACTTTTTTTCTGCATTTAATTTCCGATTTTTCTGCCACTTTTTGTAATATGCAGCAAAAAGCTATATGCATATGCATATGCACTAAAACCCTGAAATATGCAAAAATATGCAATATAAAACTGGCTTAATGGGGTCCTCAGGTCATAGTTCGTGGAGATACAAAACATGGGGGTAATCCATTCATGCAAAAAAAAGATGCATTTAGGCCGAAATCCTAACCCTGTTTATAACCTGTCAAACTTATTCAAATGAACTTTTTTGAGGATTTTCGATTCTAAATTTTCGTAGAACCGAAAATTCAATGGAAGTACTTTCCCTGTAAGAGTCCGTGTGAACAATTATTTTGTGATAAATAATAGAATATTAAATTGATGAAGAAAGGACGACTGAAACTTGTTCATAAAGCGTTTATGAAAATAGCTCTTGAGCTGCTGTTTTCACGATCTCTCCGTTTGGTTCAGCTGGAGAGGCGTTAATAGCTGTGCTGCATGTCATGTCTTGTGGTTGGTTCTTGAAATGCCCAAATAAAATGCTGTATCATAATATCAAGTCACGTCCCCGTCTCTGCCAATCATAACTTTTGTAATAATAATAATGAAATAAACCAAAAGATAATCATGAAATGAAAACAGAAGCACGCCGTTATTGTTCTTTTCGTCCTGCCAGCGAACCAGCCTCAGCACCACATACAGTTAGCCCGTAACTTTTAATACACCGTACCCAAACAATTACATCAGAATGTAGTCGCGAGAGAAGTGGAAACGTTTAAAACATTTGGCATGCACGATTCGTACTTTTGTATATACAAAAGTGTGAAAATGTTTTGTAAGGATACAATAGCAATTAAGTTAATTAAGCACTTAAATGTAACTTAAATTTTACTTTAATAATTCCAAACAGCACCTTCCATCCTGTGCCAGCTGCAGCTCCTTCCTCTATTCATAATTCACACATACTCAAGAAAAGAATTCGGATGCTAAAATAAATTTATTGCTTATCTTTAGTTTGTTTGGAGAATTTAGTGAATTAGCATTAGTTTTCAATTGGAAGTCAAAGTCATAATTCCTCCATCACGTGCAGGAGGAAGGTGCGAGGCGAGCCAAAGAAGGTTCGCTGCCTAATCCTGAGCCATACCATTAGTCTATGTCGTCGCAGGCATATAATCCGTTCGTTGAACTCTTCATTAGCCCAAGGTAGAGCTTACGACATAACTATCGTGTAAATTATGATATGTACGAAACGAACGCCTGATTACACGTTTCGTTGGACCATGGCATGGATCATAAGGAAAAGGAAACTGGTCGGACACAATTTTTACTCATATGCATTTTTCTTCATTTTTTGGTCCTGAGGTGAAAGGGTAGGGCGACAAATGCAATACTGATTACGCCAAACCTCTGGGTTATTTCTCTCTTTTTATACAACCAGAGTAAGTTTAATTACAAGATATTCAGATCACACAAAAGATAGCAGCAACCCATTGGTACGGCGAAAACGTTTTACCGAAAAAGTTCTCCATTTGACCTCAGGCTTAAAAATTCTCGTCACGTTTAGTTAAGTTCAACTTGGTTGAATATCGTGTCACTAGATTGAGTTTCTAATAGTAAAATTAGATGAGGTTTGAAAGTCTGAACATATTTGAGCAATCTTTTACGACATTTTTGGAAGGAATTTTTCCCCACAGATGCTTTTCGGCTGGCACAGAAGTTTTTCGCAGAAAGAGTTCAATTATCGAAGCATTTTTGCTTGGTTAGAACATCAGATATTTTCACCAATCAATGTCACTAAAGTTGTTTCCTGTCGAGTAATATTAGCTGGTAAGTGTTCCATTATATGTACGTAGACGTGTGCTGAATGCTGAAAGGTTGAATATCCAGAGCCAGATAGACCGAACTCCGAGTCGAGTCAAACCCGCTTATTCGGCGCTAGAAGGAAAAGCTGACTTTGAAGGAGCAATTAATTTTCACCTTTTACACGCTCGACTCGAGCCTGAACTTGGGCCTCTGCCTCTATGTACATTATCATGCAAATTACTAATCCTCTCTGCCCTTTCCCTGTTACCGAAATTTGTAAGTGCTTGATGCCTCATGGCAAGAGACACATTACAAGTGTAGTAATAAAAATATATGTAATATGCAAAGTAAGAGCGTGTGGAGATGAAGGGAAGACGGAGGAGAGCATCTTGCCAACAGCATTGGAGCAAATGTTATTATAACGAAGAAGGCTGTTACGGTAACCCAACCAAAACCAAACCTCGGAAGTTTGCTCTTTGGTCCGCATCTCAGAATCTCAGCCTGCTCTCTGCAGAACGGAATTCTATCTTCACTCTTCAATCAGACTCACTAATCTGACGAAAAGGGGTTTTTCGTGCTTAAGTCTTAACGCTGCTCCAAGTGGTAAAAAATTAAACGTGTTTCTTTTCGGCAAAAGCGAGAAGAGAGCCGAGGGACTTTGTATCTCTACAAAGAGCAGACGAGATCAACAGGCACCTTTTCCTTTGGCGAATGGGCTGGGCAGAAAGTTGAAACTCTGCGTAAACCACTCCGCAACTTTACGTTGACCATCCAACATCACCAAATTACAGAGTGAAGATAATTAAGTTCAAGTAACTTGTATTGTCAAGCAAATATACCTACGAACTAGTAAAATATCTCGATATTTTGTGTAAAAAAAAACTTAAATTGAAACAACAACAATACGAATCGTGCGAGCCTGCATTCTGCATGTTATCAGACTAATACTAGCAGAGGCTGCTATTACTAAAGTGAGAGAAAATCCTCGGTTTCGGTTAAGTTGGGCCTAGTGACAGATTGGATTTTTAAACTGATTAAAACAGATTGATACAAATGTTGTATATCTTTGAATTGTATCCAGTTGACAATGACATTGACGAATCAGCGGTCTCGACCTTTTGCTCTAACATCAAGTGTAATAAGTATAATGAATCATTTGGTTCCGGCGGCACTCAGAAACGAGATACAACGTAGTCCTAGCCCAGTTTCAGTATGGAAATATTTACAGAGCGGAAGAAAAATAATTTATCTTTGAAACGACCGTTTGTGAGGCGAAAACAGGAGATAAGAATCACTCCCAGTCCCAGAAGGTAATTCAATGTATTCATTATTCATAATTCACTCTGGTTCTGGTCGTGTTCCTGCATCCGCGTGCATGTAGGTTGAAACATAGGTAAGGATTGTTTGCTAATTATTGTATAACACAAGGCACAAGGGAAAAAACAATACGAGAGCTGTCATCAGAACAATGTAAGTTTTACAGGACTCAGATTGAGAACCAAGAGCCAAGCATTATAATAGTGGAAACAAGGAAGGAGAAGAGATAAATGATCCGTTCGTGTTTCAATGAATTAGTTCTTATCGCATCTATTTGGGTACACAGCTCAATAAGAGAAATGGTCATTGTCTCAATCTCAAAAAACAAAAAAATTGTTTATGGAAAACAGATATAATTCAATTTATTAAATAAATACTATGCAAACAGATAAGAGACACAGAAACCGTGTACTTCAGCCGAGACATTGAGCAAAGAATTTACAAATTACAAATCATTTGGGTTTCAGAAGCATTCAGATCTTTTCCAGAATTTTTGTAATTCGGCCGAAGTTCCGTTCTCCTGAATTTTCTGTTTTTGTTGTCAATCATCTTATTCAAGAACAGAAGCTTGTTCATTCAGATGTGTGCGATGCAAAGGTGTAGGTACATTATTTTAGACTTTTCCCTTGAGATATTGAGGATATTCCGTCTAAAGCAGTGTACACTCTAGCAATACTCTCAAACACAAAATAGCAAGTCTCGTGGAACCTCAATTTAACTGGATGAACTAATTTCAGTACTTTAGTGAACAAAGTTCACTTAACTACACATTTATAACAATCATATATCGTCAATTAAAAAAAATTGCAATCCCTCCATTAGGCCTACTATTTATGGCATATCATTTTAAACAGAATTTGATAAAGATTGCTTGCAGGGCCTTGCCCTAGCCCGAAGGGTCTAGAAGACTTTCACCTATTATGAAACATATTGAGTGCATATTGTTGTTACTTACCTTCTACAAAACTTACGCAGTGTATATAATTAAAGTACATGGCTTCGGGATAAAAAGTGCTCTTTTCAATAGTATTTCTAATTTAAGATGTGGAAAAAACGAATAAAAACCTGTAGTTTCAGAATGAAAATGGATGAAAAATATATACATACATTTATAAAGCATATTTTGAATTTTACTTTGCATATTTACCTATATCCTAAATACGCGTATTCGTCTTTTTAGTGCATACAATTCGGGCTTTACTTATCACAGATAGAATTCAGTGACTTTTGGTCGCACTTCATGCTAAGCTTTAGGTATGCGAGACTTAACTTTTAAAATGCATCATTTTATATCATTACCATCTCGGAAAGAGTTCCAACCTATGCTCGGAATTCCAATCTTTAATGCGGAAATCAAACCAATTTCAAACCTTACAGTGAGCGGGTTAATGGCATTCAGGTTTGTCGAGCAGTGCATATGCCGCATGTAGCTGTAGACGGAGATCTTATAATATTTAAATCGTTAATCAATTAATCATTCGTTCTGGGTGATATAAATCAGTCTATATTGTCTCAAAGTGGGATTTTGTCTATGCCCAAGCTCTTGCTTATCGTGAGTTAGTAAGGGAAAGGCTTAGTTTTTGCTTGGACGAGTTTTAGCATGAAAAGATTTAAGATTTAGAAAAATGCAAATGTCCCGTTGGAAGAGCGGTTAGTAGGAGGACGGTTTGGTTACAGCGATTATAATATTAATACCTCAAGGAGTTAAGTTCCTCTGGCCTCCATATTAGCACAATGTACAATGTACTTTGTTCAAGTGCCAAAGGAAGACTATAAACAGAAAAGAAATTATAACAGTCCCTCTCCTTAGCTCCGAGTCCATGTAATGTTAAAACAAAAGGAATTTACTATGCAGAGGCATGAAATCGGTCCCTCTGTAAATCGTGCTTGAAAATCTTTCCGGTTGGAACATATTCCAAAGGAAAACTATGCAAGGTTAAGTGTATTCGTATTGTTGTAAAAGTTACAAAATCCCGTTTACCTTGCATTAATGTCATATGATTGATTCCTTAGGTTCGGATGATAAGATGTTCGCAGCTCATATAACATACGTTCAGAACAATATAGCACGTTTGGACTCACGTACCTGACTCGCCTCAAGATAAGCTGAATGAATAATGAATTCAAAGCTCATCCTGACGCTGATTTATTTTTTGCGTGGATCATTAAAAGGAAAAAAGTGACTCTGATTGGCTGAAAGCGTTAAACGACTAGCCACAAGTAATTAATTGGCATGGAAAAAGTAATGAGCATTGGAAAATAATGCAACTATTACAATTTTACTGTTCCTTTGATCTTGCCACCTATTCCCCGTCAAAAGTGGCTTTAATTGAGAACTCTTTGACAACATTAAGAGAGTCACTGTCAGGAATTATTGATGACTCTAGAATATTTACATTTAAATTGCCACCAGTCTCAATCCAGACATGCAATATTCCGCAACGAGTTCTGGATTGAGATTGAGCTGAAGGCTGTGAGATGTCTTTGATTTCAACTTGCTTGTCACCATTAGGCAAGATTACATAAAACAAGTGGTGCTTCATTAATTTCAAAGTGTTTACACTTGCACTTCTTAAATATATGTTCTGGCAAGAATGCCCAGTGAATGCATTCTTAATTTTAATTTCTATTTTAACACTCATATCTCTAGTAAGCATTTGGCACCTCAGCCTCAGCCTGATTACTGAATACTGTTACGTAAATCGTCATTACCCCATCCAATACACATTGTAGAACTTCATACAAAAAACGCAAAAATTGTCAGTAATTATATCTGCACACCCCATTTCTTAATTAAAATACTGCAAATAATCAAACGGGCGGCTTTTGCATTCCAATTCTACTCCGCGTTGAAATCACGCAACACAAACAGCTAATTTTATTCCATCAGTCACAGCAATTAATAGTGGAACAGAAGAACCTGAGCCAGGTTTACTTCATTTACTGTAGGTTTATATAAAACATACACTTGTGTAACATGTTGGTTTACATTGATTTCAAAGGATAATACGTACATAGAAACACCATGTGTGGTGCCATTATTCTTGGCAGTAGTTTTACGCATGAGATTTGATTATATGTAGTATTTGGGCTAATAATCAACTATTCAATCAAATCAAGCTAATGACCAACCTTAATTGATTATTAATCCTGGTAGGCTGTAAAAATCACAGGTAGGTTAGTGTTAATATTACAAGAAAAGTGAAAGCTTAGCAAGAAATTCACAAATATACATTCAATTCCTGTCGTAGCTGGCTAAGAATTTCCAACTCAGGATATTTCTGCATAATGAGTTTAATGAATTACAAATTAAAGTATACAAAGTGCGTTGTAATAGGAAGTAGAGTCTTCAGTGAAGCCCATCAGCTGCCTCTCTGTGGCAGGCGCGAGTAGGCAGTGCTTGTGCCCGTACATCTTTCCAAGAATTTACCAGAAACAAGAAATGTCAAGTTCATCAGTAACTTTGTATATTTTTCTGCCTCGTAATGTACTGCTTAAAAACCAAAGTTCTCATAGATCACTCTCAAGTGGATGCATGAGAAGTAACAAGGTTTGCGTACGTCATGCTCCGCCGTTTGAAGATCCGATTAGCAGAGAACAAAAGGTGTAAGAGTTTAACAGGAAAAAAACATTAGTTTGTACAAAATCAGGGAATGAAATGTTGTGAAACGAGAAACAAAAGGGTATCTGATGAGGCTTGGGCATGACATATGACATTCCGCGTTTTTTCTGTCTCTTCTAAAGCAAGTTTCGTGGTTTATGAATCATGAGTTCACATATCTCTCCATACTAATTGTTTTCAGGTTTCCTTTCAATCTCTTTCACCGTTGAGCACAGTTTTTTTTTGTTTTTTTGAGAAAACGAGAATTAGGAGATACGGGATTGAGACGGGTTGAGGGTTTACCAATTACGCGTTCTTTTGTCTCACCTTTCCTAAATTGGAGCTAATAGGTGCATTCCAACATGCTTCACACTTTTGTCATGAACTCAAGTTCAGCTGTAGTGGTTCGATTCATAGACCTACTTTTTGCAGACCGTTTTTGGAGGCTATTTCTATGTACTCGCAATAAGGGATGTTGAAAAGGTGCCTTCGAGAAAGGGCTCCCGGGAAGTTACCCTTTTACCCATTTGAATTTGAACTCAAGCTATACATTGTGCTCAGGTTAAAGGCTAAATTAGTAACGTGTGATTGGATTCAATATCTAATTGTAAACTTGGTTATGTTGACGGAAAGTATTTTTAAGTGGTATATACCTGCTAGCTGCGGAGTAAAGTGGTTTGACTTTGAGTAAAACTTCAATTTAGCTGGGAAATTAAGTTTTAAATGGAAGCGTCTTTAATTTTAACTCATTGGCATTTGGCATCTGATAAACTTAATCAAAGGAACTTTTTTGAAGAGAACTGCTTTATACAGTCTGCATTACAATAATATGCTTTTTGTACATTTCTAACACTTGTTGAGATCAAAAATGATCGAAATAGGAATCAACAATCAACTAAAGTATTATTTTTATTTCATTAAAAATATTTTGATGTATTTCTTTGTATTGGACTAGTAAACGCAAATCTTTTCATTGAAATTCCTTGTTGATATCCTATTATATACGTGAAGAGTAAATGTAATATACGCTGCAAGTATGTGGGTATTAATCCGGTTCTGCAAAAATAATGCGCGCATAGTGAGATTATACGCCATGAACACGATTTTGGTATTTTGATTTTTTCCACTGATTCAGTCGGCATCGGTAAGCAGAATCAAGTGAAAGTAAAATATCCGAGAATTTAATGCGTCGCAGATATTTTCCTGATTTCTTAGAATAAATCTCCATCCCACTTTCTCCTCATTCATTGATGAAGTTGAAGATATCCATGTAGTTCTGTATGTACTTGTACAGGAACTAATTTCCTTATAGTGCATCTCGTACTTTATGAACTGACTTAAGCCAAAAAGTGCTGAGGTCTCTAATGGAACAAGTCAGCCCGTAGTTGAGAAATCGAGAGTCATTGACGTATGGATACGTATGCAGGCAGAGTACGGATGAAGTTACACCTTTGGGAGTGAAAACACTTTTCCAGTTTTCTTTGAGTGTTGGTGATGGGACGGGTTTTAGGAGATAATTCTTTGTTGTAAATTGAAGTAGGAGTGACCCGTCTCCGAGACCTTAAGGGGTGGCAGACCTGTCCAAAGTTTATGACGTGAACAAGACGTAGTATGCTATTGTGGGGAATATGCTTAGGTTATGAACTTCCTATTTCCAAACTCACCGAACTGGCTTTTCCTCGAAACTCTTTGTCATTTCGTAATTTTAAATATGATACATAGCAAGCAGTGCAGTGGTGCAGTTGTCTATCTCACGTGTCGAATTCCGTGTAGATTTGCAATCCTTCAATGCCGCATTCGATTATGAATTCAGTTCGGGGTTTGATTAATTGGAATTTGGAATGAGTTGGGAATTATACTCGAACCGTTGGTTGGTATAATAAATTTAAGTCGGTAAATTGTACAAGCCTCGGCTAGAAAATTGGAGCTAAAATTCCTAACTTCCAACCATTCATACATTGATTTGAAATCATCATACAGAAGCCTGATGTGACAATGTGAAATGGCTATGTAAAATTACAACTACGATAGCAAAAACTGAACTTTGGAACCGAGAATTCGCAAACATGTAGAATTATTCTCGGATGGCATAAAACTTGCCTGTTTGCCGTAAGCACCTAGGCATGTTTCCAGCCGACCAAAACAGTTTGTGACTGGTTTTTGCGGAAATGCAAAGTTCCCACCGCCATGCGTCAGGGAGATGGGAAATTTTAATAAAGCTGAAGGGAAGCATAATAATTAAATGGTTTTGGAAATCATTACACCGTATGACAGGGACAAGGTTGGGCCTATTTTTTTAAGTTTTCGTGCAACTATGTGTATCTTTGAGTAGCGAATTTATTTTCAAGTCCACTAGAGCAATTGTGTAAGGTCCATTGGAGATTACTGTACTTGTGATCCTGATTCCGCAAGAGCGTCCACCCTCGTGTTGCAATAAATCATCTCACTTTCAATTTTTCAAAGACACTCAACAGTCAGGAATGATGGATGAGGTGGATCATGAATCAAAACAATTATTAGGTAAACACTGGGACCTGACATCTGATATGCTCATGTGAGGCTCTATAATTTCCACAGATATGCCTCTGCGTTGGCTGCAATATCTGATTAATTTTAATCAGTTCACGACCATCATTAACAGCACACTAGTCAAAATGCATGAGGAATATTTACCTTACGTTTTCCACTTCACGAGCGAATCTTGGGTTTACGGAAGAGGCTCGGTAATCAGGCTCAAGTATGCAGTGTGAATGAAAAGTTGGGTGTACTCTAGATGCATTGCACAGGCCATAATTACGTGATAATTATATTCCACAGTATCAAGTAATGGTAGATTTAGCTGTATTTCATGTAATTCGAAGGTTTAAGGCACACTGTGCATGATATTATTACTATGAATTAGTAATTTGTAATTTCAAAGGGTCATGTCCATGTACCTCTGATTTGATTTTTTTTTATGTTTGACTAACCGTGAGTTAGTTTTTAAGTGTTATCTTATTATTGAAGTCCATTAGGAGAAAAAGGCGTGGACTCTCGTATGCAAATTTTTTATTATGCATTATCCAAAATGCTCCAAGGTTTCTGTCCCTTGTACTTGAGTCAACTTTTACGAATCTGAAGTACAAAGGAAACGGAAAGATTTTTAATGGTTTAACAGGTAGAACCAATTTGCTCTTAATGTTTTTGTGCACTCGAATTCGGGTAGAATGCGTTTTCTGACTTTGGGCGGAGGTTAGAAGGAGGCGGATTGGGAAATGGACCTTGGTATGGCAGATGCTAAATAAATATTTCCACGTCCAGTCATCGTCATAATTTTCCGCTTCCTTCCAATATATTATTACCTATTTCCTTCTAGTCCCAAGTTGGGAAAACAAGATTTGCCAATAGCCCAATACGCTGATTCCACTGGCTAAGTTGTTTTCTATTTTGAGGCTCATACAACACAAATCAGTAAAATAGTTTTATGAGTACAGATATTTTTTTGTACCACAAGTCAGTCAGAAGTACAAAGGAAATGTTTATTTGTTGATCCAACAATGAAATCATTAGTTTTAATAGGTTTAGCTTAGGACTGCCATTCAATGTCTAGACGCAGTAATTTACGGGATTCGTCGTCTCAGGGTTATAGAAAACATAAAGTCCGATATATATTTGTTGCAGAAAAGCTTTCTAGCAAAAGGATCTCTATGCAATTCTGCAAAAAGTCAGGCCTACCTGTGGAAGTCGTAATTCCAGATACGCTAAACTTTATTTGCAAGGATTCAAAGTTACAGCACGTACCTATTTTCATTTTCGTATTTGTAAGGCCATAACGCTACAAACAATAAGTATTACCGAATTTAAGAACTTCATTGCTTCTGTCGCCTGACAATAATATCACTTTTCAATGATACATAGTTTAACAAAGGCATTTGATATAACGCGTTCCAAAGTTAACTTATGGATCCGGTGAATAATGGTCATCCTGCCACAACGAGCTGCTTGCAGAAAAGTACCCAAACGAAAACGTTTCCTCGAAAAAGTTCCCTTGCAAACGTTCACTCTAACAAGTTAAAATATCCATTGACAAAATAAAATGTCTAAACTGTTGACTTATCGTATTGAACGTACCCTGACCATAATTTACAGTTTGAAGCCAAAAACTTCTTCCAGTGAACTTTTTCGAGTGAACTTGTTCCTAGGGACCTTTTTCGGAGTGAACTTTTTCTCAGGGACCTTTTTCGGAGTGAACTTTTTTGCAAGGAACTTTTTCTCCGCCGCTTGTAAATATGCGCTAATTCAACTAGAATTGCATGCATCAATTATTAAGTCCACAGACAGACTCGAGAAGAATACAAAATTCCCATGTCCCAAGTATGTGAGTCATGCTGATTGTAAGTTTGGAATTCCAGAGAGTCTAAAGGACAAGCCCGTTCGTTTAAGGAAGTTGGTTGAGGACGGAAGTCAAGTCAGCATGTGACTTTTGTAGTCCGAAGTGTACAGGAATTACGTTGACGCCTGAAGCAGCGGTCAAGAAGGGAGTCGTCTATTCTTCTCTGTCTTAAATAATAAAATAAAAGAAGCTCTTTCCACTCTCTTCACTCACGCACTTCGTATCATTCTATTCACTTTTTGTCTCACACTGTTTTTCCACTTGAGTGGAGTTACGGAGACAGGACAGGAGCAGCGGACGTATGCTGCATGCACCTATTTAACGCCTCTACGCAGAGAGACCAGCAAATATGTACCGTATCATGTTTTATATTCAGTCAGAGTATTTAGCTGCTTTTTCGCTCTGTCATCCAGCCATAAATACCCACAACCGAACCAGGATTATGAATGCATATGACATTCAGGCCTGTGAATCTGAGGCCTATTATCCAACTATGGACACATGTAGTGTCTTCAACAAAAAGCGAAAAATAGGAAGCTATTCTCACTTTTTTTGAGTAGCCGGAAGACGCAGTAGGAGACTTTTCAAGAGCCCCTAGTAGCCTAAGCCTGCCTTTATATATCTTGCTTGGATCCCATATCGGTTTGTGCTCGTCACCATTAATTATGAAATATGGACGGGTCCGCTTTGTTGTTTTCAACAACTGTTCCCCGTGGTAGCCTCGGTTTTGCACATTTGGACCGTAACATTAGGCATTCCAATTTAGCAACCAAAATCCGTGCTCAAAGCTGAGGTAAATAGTTTGAGGAATTTGAATCCCATTCGGGACATTGACCTTTTTCTCATTTATTCCACAAATTCCGAATATTAGGCAAACAAAATGTCACTCGTGAGAACTTTCTTTCTTGTCCAAAGTAGAGGCTTAACGCGGAAATTAAAGACGGTGCAAAGTGGTTATGATGTTTACCATGTTTGCTATTGGCAGAGAGGATTTAATGATTTGTGGGCCTGACGGAGGCATGTCTCCAACTGTAGCATGCATCGTGGCAATGAATCAAGCTGAGGATAATGTATTGGTGAACAGGGATTCTTGAACTTATGGTGATCACAGAGTGAGGACTGCCTACTTCCGACTTGTATGGATTGGTTAACACTTGTAATTATTACGCTATGAACATGACATACAGCAATTCGGCTTGCAACGCAGCCCACTCGTTCTTTTCATCCAACTAAGTAGTCAAACCTGAACACTTTTGAAGTTACGAATCAACAACAATTTTAACAAGTAATTAAGTAATTAACTTGATACATTTCAGTTTTTGTGACACCTCAATTTTCAGGATTCGCAAAAATCAAACAAAAAAGAGCGTGTTATACTGCATCGGTCGTGCCGCTACCACCACACACTTTCAAATGCCAGAGAATCGAAGTTTCATTATATCGAATTTGTATTTGGAAAGGGTTTTTCGTTGGAAGCAGCGATCGCAGTGCAGGAATTAGTCGGTATATTGTAGTTCAGATGGGGAAATTACACTTGGCCAATTCGGAAAAGAGGCAAAAATCAATCATCTGGCGTTTTCGGCTAAATACTGATTTATAGTTATTTTCATCATTATCGTTTTGATTGGATGATTGTCGTTCTAAATTCTAAAGTTCATAAAACTTAGATCGAATGCTTTCTCAACTTTATATGCCCATAAGCGTTAATCAAAAATTCTTTCGTATGCAGTATGCAGTAATCCTAATCCAACGTTCATATCTGAAGTTCATGTGTCATTTCTAAATCCAAACGCACACGTTCGTGTTACTTATCTGTAAATACAGAGGTTTGAGAGTTCCTTTGTTACGTTTCCAAGTAGCGTATTGAAACAACCAAACTATAGAGGTGTACTGAGGAGCTGGTTTCATTGGGACTTTCAGAACTCTTAATTGATGGTGCGTTGTGCGTTGTGCGTGAGCACTGAGCTGATTTGTATTTCGTATTTGATTAGGTGATTAATTAGGTTCATACGGAATTCGAAACTGCGTGTAAGGAAGGCTTAGAGAATTTCCAACGTTCCCTGTTAGGACAATAGTACATACGTAGATACTGTGTTAAATTGTGGTTCCATAGAAAACAAAGCTTAAAGCCCACTTCAGTAAGATAAAGTACTTAATCCATCCACTTTTGTTTCAAATGTTGACAAGGGAAAACGTTCTCAGGCATCTACTTTTAGTGCACCATAACCTTATAGCGTCCAAGCCCAGGCTTAACTTTTTTTGTGCCAATTGTAAATACTGTGTAGTGGTGACGTGAAAGTTGAGCTAGTGTCAAATCTTTGGGTTCCCAAATCATTCTCTCATTAAATTACCTTCTACCTTCTAATACAACAAATTAAGACTCGAACTAAAGCAAGATTAAATTATAGTACGATGACATGACTAGATTTAAAAGTCTATCGACTTAAAATTGTTGACTTTGGATTACGCAGTTCCTAGTTCATATTCACAACACAATCGTTAATTATCTAGTAAATTTACTATATACTGATTTTATTAGGAACAGAGTAGGTAGAGACTTATACGACGAACATTTTTCATTACGAATAATTTGAAATTGTAATTGTAATATTTCCGGGGACGGCGAATGGACGCTGACGCTTTTCACTGACTTGAATTGAAACTGTAAACTCTGATCAGTGCTATAATTTAGGTTAGACAAGATTAGATATTATGTTATTACCATGGTAAATAGCAAACTACAGGTTTACTGAAAATGTTTTAATTCCTTCGTATGCAACTTTTTCTCAGGAATATGTTTCGAAAAACATATTTACTTTCAATTCCATTCGAATTCCAACGAATATGATAAAGGTGGATCGCAAGTACTCTAAGCAAGGTAAATGGAAACCTGAGGCTTATAGTAAGCTTGTAATCGGGAAACATAATTGCTAATCGGTGAAACCATTAAAAGCCGATTGGTGCTCTGGCCATTATTTATTTTGTTGTTCACAATTGGGCCACCCGTCGATTTTTCCCTGTGTGGCGGTTGAGTAAACCCGAAGTTCCTGCGGTGAAGCACTGACCTTGTCAGCTGACTCAGGATTTAAGATCTATTAATTCTCCGTGAAGAACAGGAGGACGCTAATGGGCGATAATACAACAAGACAAGGAGTACCTACCGTACCCCAGCTCTTGATTGAAAATTGAAAACTGACCAGAATGTGATTTGAGCTCACGGGGAACTCTTGCCCACCATTGTATATTGAATTGTATTCCTGGTCGATGGACAGGAACACCAAAAACACGCCTTTGAGAATTCACATGAAACAATTCATGAACTCCACAGTATGGAGTGGAAGTGACCACAGGGAAAGGTAGGCTTTTCATTCAGACTCGCCCCTGTGTGAAGTAACAAGGTAAAAATAATACCTACGTGGCACTCTGCATTTTAAATACATTCATCCCTCAGACTTCGAAAGAGCCAAAAACATGATTTTGATGAATACATGAAGTTAGAGGCTAGGCTATGCATATGTTTATACAGCGGAGAGCTATTACATTGCAACTCTAAAACTACTATGTAGTAGTATGTAGTTATTGTTATTGTAAAATCATGACCGGTTTGCCCCTGACTATTTGCGTTTTTAAAACTGTGTTTCTTGCAAGCAACACTTCTTTTGCTGCATTATTAGAATACAATATACTACATGGACGTAATATTCGAGAGGCATACTCTCACAAAATTAGTGCGGCGAAGAAATACGACGTCGAAAAAATTCCCTTGCGAGAAAGTTTCCTCGACATTTTTCGAAAAATTTTCGTCCACATTTGTTTTCTACCCTTTGACCTTGAGCTGAAAATTGTGGTTATATTACTTTCAGTTATGTTACAAAATAACGTATTGTTAGATTGCATTGTTAATAGGAAAGGTTAAGTATACAGTGTGACATTTTAATCAAATAAGCTTAATCGCGAAGGAACATGTTATCGGGAAGCTCTTCTAGAACTTTTTCTTAAAACCCAGCAAATACTTCTGCTTATGAACATTTAGATTTTTAAAAAGGCTAAGGGGTTCATTATGTGATAAGCACATGCAAAACTATTCCTCAGCCATATTCAGTGTCTTAGTAAAACAATAAAAACCTACCTGACGGCAGCTCGGGATCAGAAAAACCGAATCGAATGCGCACGCTACATTCATTTAATAAGTTTAGGTGCAAAGGCACCATGTCATAGCAATACTAACCGAGATGAACGCGAGCGTACATGCACCCTTACGAAGAACATCGCATCGGTACAACTAAGTGGAAACAGCGGACTATGTAAATGTTTATTTTGTGGCCCTGAAAAGCGAAGATAGTTTATTAGGAGTTGAATATCAAGAAGTTTGTGCAAAAGCTTAAAGTGGAGGGTCTAAATTAAACCTTGTTGCCGCATAAATGGTTTTACACAGATTAAGCAACAATATTCCCGTATCCTATATAAAATGGCATTAAGGTTTTATTTATAATGAAAACCGTTACCTATGGGAAAATTGCAGGATTTGTGTTTTATTTATTGAGACTTCGGACGTAATTGGCTACTATTTAGATTCCAATTTCCAGGCTTAAAGGATTAAGTTGAACTATTGTGTAATTTTCCCTGTTTTTTAGGATTTTTATTTATTAATTCTTAAGACTCTTTTAAAATAGTATTACAATCAAAATAGAAAAAGTATAATTAAGTCAAGAGTTTAGTTGAAAACAATAAACAATGGAACATATTTACTTACAATTATAGATTCTGAAATCTGAAATCTGAGATCTGAAATTATTTACTAACAAGTATTTCGACAAATACAGAAGCACTCGGTACACCAATGACACTTGTAGCCAATTGACTTGCACATGGCGGAACATTCCCGTTGACTGAAGTCACCGCAGTAGGGGCACGAGCCTTGAGGTGCTGCACGGGCAATTTGGATAGTTTCATAGGCAGTATTTCCAATTTGATTTAGTTTTGTTGCCGTCGGTAAATTAATTTGTTCAGCAGTATGAGTCTAAAGGGAAAAGCAGAAAAGCTTTGATTAGTTATGACTTCAACTGAGGAAACAGCCGAAATTTCTGAACGGGAAATATATTGAACGTTATCCCATCCCGTACTATAAATGTCTAGCCAACTCGTTGTGAGTAGCTCGGTATATTTTACCTGTCTTGGGCTAAAGGCAAACACCGTAGAAGTCGCAAACAGTAAAAGCGACAGAAGTACCGACATTTTCTCGAAAGTGAAACGATTTTTCGATTTAAAAAAAAATATAAACACTATGTATGGTTCTCTTTAACTTCCGGTACGTTTATTCGGTAGGGCCTAAAGGCTTTTTATTTGAGAACATCCGCAAATCGACTATCGTAATGAATTCGAAGGTCTGGCTTATAAATAGGTCCAAGTTGGTATTGTTTTTAAATTAAAGTGGCACTTCATGCTATTTCGATACGATTATTACTTCTGATTAAGAAATAATATTAAGTTGTTGTCCAATTTGACATAATTTTAAGTTGGTTTAACCTTTATGCGATATGAATTGGCTTCAAGGGTAAATTGACTGACATTGTAGCACGAAAAATACTAGGCATGAATATTTAAATTGCACAACACTTTGAAGCTTACAAACAATTTCGTAATTCACTTTGGACAGCTCAAAAACAATTCAAAATTATCTATGTCAATAGATTTGACGCAGAATTATGATTAGGCTACAATAACTACCTATGTCAGTAAGGTAACATATTGATATAATTCATGTTATGATTCATCATGTATTTCGGTAATCACACTGATATAGTGCATTATATTTTTAATCTTCCACTTTATAATTTACTACGCTTTTTTTAGACATTATTAATTTGCTTATGTTTTCGTGCCTTCTTCTAAGATGAACTTAAAATGAAAACGTTGAAAATGCAGTACTAATCAAGCTGGTCCAGAAATAATGGGTCATCCGACTAAAGACATTTTTCTCTTCGGGAATGATGTTCAAACAATTGTAAGAGATGCCGCTTCTTGTAATACAACTATTTATATGCATAGGCACACTACACATCCAAATATACAGCCGGCGCTGGATCTCAATATTGTGTCTCACGGACAGACAGACGGACACGGCCATTCATTAAACCCTTCTGGTCTAAACCCTAAACGGAGTAAATGGTTAAGAAACCAGGAATTAGGTACATTGTCATGCCAAGTGAAAAACAAACAGTTAGAAGATTCACTTTCTGCTCACCAAACCGAGCCTAAAAGCAAAGGATTAGGCGAAGTTTAATCAGTTTATAAGTAAAATTGCACTGTGGTTCCTCAAATTCTTTACGCAAACACGTAAACCCTTCTTGCTCTACTTAAATTAATGGGAAGATGTTTAAATACGTGCATAACCGTACTTGTCAGAAATATTCTATTGCAGAAAATAATTAGGTACTTAAGTGGGACTGCAGAGTGTATTACTGTGGCAGTAGTGTAGCCCCTGAGTATGCATGACAGCCTATTATCCACCTTCTTCTTAATCTGCTCCCAGCATCATCGTGTGTGTTCAAGTTCAAAACGGAGGCTGAAGCTAAACTTAATTACGGATTAAACTAGTTATTTTTTCCCATATTCCGTTCACCCATTCCTTGCTGGCCGCTCGTAGTAACCTCATGACTGCTTATCACTGGATTCGATCAGAAAGTCAGTAGGTAGTCCTGAGCTTCTGTAGCCTAGCGTAAATAAAGTTAGTTTAGTTTACTTTAAATTCAGTCTTCCTTGAAGACGAGAGTTCTCTGTATACCGTAAATTACTACAAAGAAATGTGAATACAGGTTTTTCATCCTCTCTCGCGCTTATTAATATTGGACAGCTAAAATTTATTTAGATTCAATTTTAGATTGTATGAGAGAATCATAATGATAATAATGGTGCAGAATAAATTTAATAAAAAAATACGTAGTGCTGAGTGCTCACAGAATGTATTCAACGGAATTTTGGTAATAAATTAAATGATTCAAGTGAATTGAAGTTACTTTCTCATCTAATGCTTAACAATGCTGAAAAGGCCTGAACTCGTAGAACAAGTAATAAAATTCTGTCTCAAGTGCATATTTTCAATTTATTGAATTCTATTTCGTATTATGCACTTATTACTTCCTTCGATTTTTCGTTCGGAATTTTAGCTTAGGTTTCAATGAATCTTGAATTAAAAAAGTACCACGTAATGGGAAAACTTGCTGGGAGGAAAATGTTGATTTGCTTTATTTAATGTATTCAGTCTCGATTTGTACAGAGAAACAGCGAAAAAGGCTAAGAACGCTCTTTTTTTTGCTTTGTACTTTGTGAAAAGGGAACATGAGTGTGAAATACTGTTCTTATTAATATTCATGGTGATTTAATTTTTAGTGAATAGTTTGAAATTGCTCACCATGTAATCCCAGACTGAAAGCTGTAGTGTTGTGCAAAGGGAAAGAAGTAATGACCACAGGATTATAGTATAACAATATTACATTCTTCATTATCATACAGGCCAGGTGAGAATATGAGCGGAGAGTATCACATTTCGTGGATATTTTGCATAGGAGAGTCACCCGGAAATCAAAAGTGGCGTCTCGTCTGGTTCAGGAAAGATGCATTGGATGGACAGGAACATGTCTAAAGAGCCATGTCAAATCCTACCTCAGTGTCGTGTTATAATAAATTCAGAAAAGTGGTTTGGGATATTTACGACAACAAGCCAGTCTGAAGTCGGAAGATAGGACAGGGTTGGTCAAAGTCAAAGTCACGAGCTATTATGCCATGTAGCATCTAAAGCGTGCAATATCCATGTGCCTTTGGAAACTCACAATTTAAGATTATCGAAATTGGTGTGATAAATACACGTACGTAGAATTTGTCCTTATTATTATGGCCGGACCAGATATCTGGGATAGTTGAATGCGGGGTTCACAGCGGTTTTGGCAAGTCACCTTCCGCAATTTTTGATTTTTGAAAAATCATTCAATGCCAGCATTAAACTGCAATCGTTGTTTCTGGTCTGAGGGCTTCCAAATTCAGGGCGTGTTCGGAATGATATGCAAATTTTGCAATAATTTTTGCACTGAAGCGCAACAACGAATTAAACTTATTTCTACAAAGTATGCCTACTATGTAGGTATTTAACAATGTAGCAAATAAGATCATTGAAGAATGTGTAGCAAGCAAAGTACCTAGCTTCACAATTTGAGTTTTTTTCTGTTATTCTTTACCTTCAAATCCAAGTTCCAAACAACAGAATGAATAAAATATAATGATGGGGAAATGTTAGGAGTGACATGACATAATAGAAGCTTAGACAGAAGTAAGCATTTATTTGAGAATTTGGGAGCAATAACTTTTCTCACGACGATGGTACTGGCGATTATACTGACATGTATGTAGCAATGCTGTGATATCCAGAAAAGTACTGCACAAAGGATCGTGGTTATAATTATATTATGCAAATCAAAATAATGCAACAGTAACATGTAATGTATTTAAATAATGAAGATGGTCGACTATTGTATTTGTATGACAATTATGAGGTAAAAACACAGAAGGCAGCAAACCGGATAGTAACAATTTATGTGGAAAAGCTTTAAGAATTAGTTAAATCATACGTTGAAAACCCTTTCTGGCGTGTACTCTGGAATTACCAAATACGTCTCAATTTGTTGACAAAATATGTTAGGCAACACGTTATGGAATACATATTTGGTTCGAAGAAATGGTCGCCTACTAGAATTCCTACTGAATATTTTGCGTGGTTGCAGATTCTGGCATGCAAATGACAGGCTACAGTGGATGTTATATGTTGTTGCTACCATTTCGATTTTTTTCTCCATTTCCGCAGGTTAGCAAGTCTTCGTAATCTAAATCCTCCGAGTTTGACAGCTACTAATATGGTGGGCACACGAAGCCGGTAATTCTAATTGATACGTCTCTGCCTTTGTTTCCTATGATACATTCCTGACTCTTCCTGTCATTTCCGAACTCAGCAGGTTGTTGGTCTCGCCTTCTGTGTACCATATCCATATTCTAAGCATATCATTTACATTTAAATTCCGAAAAAGCTTCTGTGCTTCAAAACATCTTAATCACTACCTTAAAAGTCGAGTTAGTCCGTCTTCACGATTTATGACTGTTGTGGGTTGTGGCTACATAGCTCATTTGCTCATAGAGATATTTTATTATCTAAGCAGACATATGTTAAAATTTGCAGTTACATCTTCAATCACTTGAAATTGAAAATGTTAACATGCAACCTTAACAGTCGTTTTTGAAGTTAGGTAAACAACTCTCCGCTTGAAAATAATAAATAGCACCGGCAAGGAACGAATCTTTTACTTGAACATGTTTCTAAATTATGTATAACAAGTTCTTTTACAGGGTTAAATATTCTGCATGTCCGTATTGTATGGATGAAATCAGATCATTTGGCCAAGGATCCTATCATAGGTTCATTGCTTTGCACTGATTCATGAATTGCTAGTGCATTGCTAGAGGAATTGTCGAACTAAGCTTTTTTACTACTGCTGTTTAATTTAGTTTCAAATCTAAAAATACTACCTATTTTAAGTTTTATAAATTCTGGGAAAATATAGTAAAAAAATGTATGTAGATCGAAATTGATAATATTCACAAGTTTAGCCACCAAATTGAGCAACACCCTTTATAATTTAAGTTGAAGAAGGTGTATACATATGCAAGTAGACAAAGTCCCAGCTTTGTATTTGCTACTTAGTTATATTTGCAATTTACAATTGAAAGTGCAAACACTGACAAAACTACATACTTCTGTTGGGTTTACTTGAGCTTTGAGCTTGAAGACGCAAAAAAATAGGAAAAAGTTAAAGAACTTACCCACCAAGATGACATTGTTGCTAGCACTGCCACCTGCTGCAACGGAATAACACGTTATTGTTCTCTTACCTATTGTGCTACAGTGTGAATATTGAGTACTTACGTTAAAGTTGGGCTGAGTAGCGAATGATGGCGCAAGGGAGCAATTGGTTTCTTCCAAACAAAAACAAACCACTAAGCTCACCTGTTGATTGCTTTCTTCTTCTATGTACCTCTTCTGCAAGAAAGAACCATCGCGAGTCTCCGGCCTCAGCAGCGGTAAACCTGTGTGCCACTTCAGTTATGCGGCATGCACCAAGCAATAATAAACTAATAACCAATATGAAAAAAGTTTAGTGCATAAAATTAAACCCAGTAGAAGGAGCTTTCTCGTTTCTCGTGTTCATAATGCAAAATCGTATTGATTTTTCAGGCACGATAGAAGTACGACATTTATCGTCTTTCTAAAACTACAGGGTCTGTTTTCATGAAACACGTCATAGCCGCAAAAACAAAACAAGGTTAGGCTGTTGATTTTGGCCAAGTAAGGATATTGTAAGGTTAGGTTAGGTTTACCAAAATCTTCGGAGCAACCAAACTTCGTTTAAAAATGCTGTCGCGGTTATTGTTTTCGCGGTTATGACAAGGAAGCCTGTTGCTAGTTATAATTTCTGGAAGCATTGCGTTGAATTTTTCGGGCAATTATTGCAATATGTCACATTATATCGAATTCGAATTTTCAATAATTGAGCCTGCGTTGCACTTATTTTAAATTTTTATTGTTTGTTTAATTAATACTATTGATCTGCATGTAAGGTTATCGAACTTTTGTTATTTTGCATCAGAACAGTTAATTAACGTGATCGTTAACGATAGGAAAAATTGTAAATACAAATATTAAATATTTCATAGGATACATATAAATACGGATATGCTTATATTTATCACTTAAATAATTGCAACAATTGATTCTCCAGTCTTGTTTGTTTTCCACTCGTCTCAGTTTATGAAGGTCGAAAGTGTATTTTGGAGTTTTAATGACCAACTACTGGATCAATGGCTTTAAAGCCCATCAATACTTATGAGCACCCAACACTATTCAGTATCTAGCATACATTCAGTGAGCCAAGTTCTACAAGAACCAGAGATAAAAATATGATTAGCCAAATAGTTAGGTACTGACAAGGATCAGAAGTAGCCACAGCTAAATAAGGAATTATGGATTTGAAAGTTCAGATCCAACTAATCGTTTTTTCTGTTCCTCTTTGCAAGGGAAGGGTTAAGGAATGGAGTCAAGACAAACCCACATAGTTAACATTAAATTAGGTACCTATAAATATTTATTATTTTCATTGACGTCTGATATAAATCATCTGAATGCACATAAACGAATAAAAGGAGAGTTATGCCTTTAATCAATTGTTCTCAATCCACCCACACACGATCAGTCGCTTTAATAGCACCCGAGTCTGCAAAGGCGGGACGGCGAAAAAGTTCTCCGCTCAAAAGTTCCTTCGAAAAACTGACCGCAAAAAGTTTCTAAATTGTTATCAGGCTAGGCTAGATATCGTGTCATTATTGGTTGGAAATTTGTAATGGTAAAGTTGGGTTAGCTTTAACACAGGTATCTTTTAGCGCAACATTTTTGGGGAACTGTTGCAAGAAATTGTTTGAGAATTTTTTTTCGAGGAACAAATTCTGCGGGGGATTTTTGGGCAGGTAACTTTTTGGTGGAACCCTCCTGCCTTGTCAAGTGGATTCCTATAATTTGCAATATTGAATGACACTGAGCTTCTGTTTGTTTCCCTCTGGGATTGGGTGAGAGAGAGACTTCTCAATCTAAATTATGATTAGGATTAGGATGAATAGGAACACAATGCAGCGTGTGGGAAGCCTCTGCCAAAGAAGAAGTACTTTCGTAAATTATAAGCCTGACACTGGCTGCCTACTGGTTTAATAAGAATGTGATTATGATTGGAATTACATGCAATTCCATATTCCTTTTATTGCTTCATCGACATAGTTAGATCCATACTCACATGTGGTTTAGTACGTGTTTCAAGGCAGAAGCGAGGAGAAGATGAGACAAGATTTTGTAATAATATTTGTAGTTATGCTTGCCACATGCACTCAAGATCGGCTTACACTTTCATTACGTCTTAATTCGGCAAAATAAGGCCCAACATATGCCTACTTTTCCATAAATGAGCAATTACGAACACTTAGCTATCAGTTAGCACACTCCTAATTCGTACCGATTTCTTGGCCAATCATAATTACATGCTACCTGTACTGCAGTTGATCTTAAAGTAGGTGTTAATAAGTTGATTCGGAACCTAATGAAGTACTTACGCCTAAGCCTAATCTCCAGAATTACAACTGCTATTGCCCTTCAGTTTTCCTGAAGGAAAGAAAAATATTTAGATTTTCTGTAATTCAAGCTCTCTAGACCAAAAATATTTTTATGATGTTTTTGGTGATGTACTTGCATGATGAGCAGCGTATACCTACGCAGAATTTTGAAATACTGTAGTACCTAGCTAAAATGAAGTATTGAATCACTGTAATTTTGTATCAAACTACGTGGACGGAAACCTCGTTAGTTATCGTTAACGATTTGAAAAATTGACATTGGAAGAGAAAATGCACATCATTCCAATCCAATCCAAGCTAAAAGCTAATACGATAATGATGAGTGGAATTTCGCAATATGTTCTAAATTCCATTCGAATTACGTGTCCAATGCCAATACATGTGGGTGGGTACTACTTAGAGCATCCCTTCATTTTTAGTTTCAATATTCAATGGTGTTGGTTGGGAATATCATATGCTGGCTGCTGAATCATTTTTACAGTGTGTAGCAGGTTGGCACAAAATAAATGCTTGATTAGATCAAAATATTTTTGGGATTATTGATCATTCGGAATTGATGTGAAACTTGAGTTGGTGGAGCTCTTTTATGACAAACCGCAAAAATATTTTTTAAACATCGCAAAGCTCACTGATGTTTTGCTTTTTTGAACATTTTCATTTCGATCAGCCCAAAGCCTAGAAACAAATTCAGAAGGATCACATTATCTAACAAAGCAAACAAGTACGAATGAATGATCTGCAGATCCGATTGCATAATATTGGGAATACTGCAATTGCAGCTTACCTAAAACCAAAATACCAGAGTTTTAAGTTAGTTTCCCGTTCCGCACATGGCCGTCCACAAAATTTCGGATTATTCATAATATTTTGGCATCGTTCCTTAGATAATACAATGTTCGTGAAACAAATTAGCGTATAATTTGTCACACATACTTCATAGCATTCCTCATTGCAAGTTACAGTATAATACGGAGTTGCATCATGTTTTGTTGCATTGAAGGTTCAACTGAAGAATTGGAAGTGTATGACAAAGTAGTAAATTGGTGTATTGTTTTACAATTCGAGAGTCACGTCACGATTTTCTCTCCCCGCAGATATTATTAGCATTGTCATGTCATGAGTCATACCCTACCTTGTCACTCACAAATGCGTTGACCTATGTCAATAGTATTCACAAAGTACTGCACTGACTTCTGACCATCCTGCGTTACTCCAAATACTCAATATCAACATATTGGCTACCCATAAATCCGATAATTGAGACAACGTGCAAACGATAGGTCCATTCCGAATTCTTCTAATAAGCACTTGGAATACTAAAACCTCGCATTTCTTACTTGGAGTCATAAAGGATTCGGATGAGGTTAGTGCTATCTTCATTTAAGCGGAATAACTCATCGGACTGCCAATATTTGAGTTTGAATAAAGTAAGTGCAGTTGGTGGGTAGTTAAAAGAAGAGCTGAAAGACGATACTTAAAGTCTATCTTTATTATCTATTTATGGCACTACACTAAATACAATGGGAAATGTATTTTTACGGTCTTTCAGTGCAAATTATTTAACTTTTGGGACAATGGACGCTCCTCCTTGGGATTGGGCGTCAAATGGGCACCGTCAAACGGGCACCGTCAGTTGGGCACGGGCTATTTGGGCACCGTCAAATGGGCACCGTCATTTGGGCACCGTCAATTGGGCAC
>JAQFXY010000463.1:0-27111 GCA_034693865.1 Ceratophysella sigillata | reverse complement strand
GAATTGCCGATGCCCACATTCAACCCCCTTTCCCACCAAGCACCCGCCAGGTTTACACAGTCAAATGTTTCCTGGGTAGCATGAGCTAAAAGTCCCACCTGCAGATTTTTTAGAAAATACTTCAAGTCGCTCTCCAAGAGTGGCAGAATCTTGACGCTGAGTTCAAGGGCTGCTCGTGGACACCCTGATCACGAAGATCAGAGCAGGATTAGTTGAGGAATATTTTTTTTTAAAAGCTGCTTGAGCGTTAGTGAACTATTCCACTAACGCTCATTGTAACTATTAAAAAAACATTCTTGAAGTTGTACAGGTCACTTTGACCTGCACAAGGTGTTCAGAGGTCGGTGTTGACCTCCCAAACACGGATTACCGGTGGTAGAGCTATTTAAACAAGTGTGCAAAGTTTTGCACTCACAATATCTTGACAGAATACATGAAAAGCAAAAGTTAACTTAAATACTTTCTATCATGGTATTCTGTCAAGATATTGTGAGTACAAAACTTTGCAAACTTGTTTGAATAATTCTAAAACCGGTCACCTGTGTTCGAAAGGTCAAGCCCGACCTCTGGACTCCATTCGCAGGTCAAAGTGACCAGTAAAACTTCTAAAATATATTTTTTTAAATTACAACTGCGTGGGCGTTAGTGGATTAGTCCACCAACGCCCGCGCAGCTTTTTTAAAAAGTATTTTACAACTAATTGTTTCACCTGTCGAAAAAATCTACGAAAAACCAGGGTATATGCAAAAACTAAATAAAACACACTTTTTTTTTCTTTTTTTTACATTTTATTTTCTTTTTTTTACATTTTAAAAATCTATGCATTCTATTACGTTACATGTACTCAATTACATGTATTATTTATATACTAATTATAATTATACACTAAATACGAATGATAACAAATAAACTTCATTATTTGTTTTAAAAAAACTTAATTGTATATATTCGAATCAGTTAGAAATTTCTTTTATTGCTAATCTGTTCATATTTTGAGATTGTGTACATAAATTTAATTCTCAGTGTCTCGCTGTTCCCGAGAGCGTTTACTTCCTCTTTTTTTTTGCTCATACTTGCTGGCTAATTGGTCGCCATCGGTGTCGCTTGCCGATTCACTGTCAGTTTCAATCAAAGAATGCTGATCTTCATTTTCGGTTGCAGAATTTTCGGAACCTTTAATACTTCCTTGCTTCTTCTTTTTCCGTGGTTCCTTCAGGACAAACTTTCCCAGATTCACAGGAGCACGTGCCTAATAAATTAACACAAATCAATCTTTTAAAACAATGAATTGTTTTTAAGTTGAAAAAATACTATTTTTAATTTTAATTTTGACTTACTGTCAGTTCGACTTCCGGTAAGTCCGCTGAATGGACTGTTCCCAAATGGCTTGCTAGCGTTCCCCATGTCGTAAACGCCTTCCAGCAATCTGGCACACAGCACTGATGGGAAGGGCCGTTTGCATCGTGAATGATGGAAAAATGCTCATACTGACGAGACCGCCCTAAATTTTTTCCGACAATTCCACAAAACGCACAATCACCTCGTTCATAACCCATTGTATCCACTCGTTCCAAAGCGAAAACATAGTCCGCGTGTGATGCGTATCTATGCTTCATAATTCCAGCTGCAGCATATTGTCCACTCTCAAGATCTAAATACAAAATAATAGAATAATAATAATAAGTACGGGCCAATTGGGCCAATAAGTAGTAGGACGTATTAATAACTAAATTACTTACAGTTTATAATGCTTGTGGTCAGACCCATGAGGGATGGTGGTAAAACTCCAGATAAGACGAGTTATCTTGTGACTGACCTAGCCAACTCTACACAAGCTGAGTTTCGAGTCTTGGCGAAGAACGCATCGTCAGTCAACTGTATCGTGAGATCGAGGTCAAGGTTTAGCAGTTTGTTTCCCTAAAAAAAAAAAAATAGGGAACAGGTGATTGGATTTAATTAAAAAGTTTTCAAATTAACCTTTAAAAAGATGTAGATCCAACTAATTCTTACCACAGGAAGCTTATCCACGTTCATTGGCTTGGGCTGGTCTACCAAGCGTGGCCGGCGAGCTTTAGGTCGTGATACGATCAGTTGTGGCTGTGTCCGTCGCAAAATCGAGGTATTAGCATGATACACAATATACCCAATGTCAATCTTATCCTAAAAAAACAGAAGGAGAATGTGGGCTAAAGTTTATTTTAAAATAGGTAAGTCCGTTTTGGCTAGGTTAATTTTGGATAGGATGTTTGTACCTTCTCTGCAACATCCCTAAGTCCCTGATGGCTCTCCAGCATTACGCCCATGTTCTTAATTGCAGCAGCCACTTCCATATTTGTAAAAATATGATCCTTAGGAAACGTAGTAATTGGGGAGATAGATGACATCTCACGAGCTGAGGCTTCCCTTGGACGGGTTGGTGTAATACCCCCAGCAGGAGACGGGGGGCCTGCACCCGCAGCAGTGGACGGAAGTCCTGCACGCTCACTAGAAGCTCTAGGACGGCCGATGATAGAGACCGGCGACGCCCCACGAGCTGAGGCCGCCCTTGGACAGGTTGGTGTAACCCCAGAATTTGACCGATGGCCGGAACCCACAGCAGGTGACGGGGAGCCTGAACCCGCAGAAGTGGACGGAAGTTCCGCACCCTCAGTTGCAGTTTTAGGAAGAGCAGCTCAAAGGCCAAACAAAGTCTGAGAGCAGAAACAGAAGAGGCACGAGAAGGAAGGCATGGACCGAATTTCCCGGACTCGGTGTCCAGCGATCTCTAGCTAGCTGTAGCTAACCTGTTTGTGGAGCTGGCTTTGTGCGTCTTTTCGTTGTTTCTTCGTTAGGTTTATTTGTGCTGTTAGAATTTGGCTGCTTTGTATGTACGCATGTATTAGCATTTTTTTGCACATCAATGTCAGTCAATCATCATAAATCATAACAAGCGAAGGCCGGCCGGCACTTCACTTCACTTGACATTGACAATTGGCATTGGAAATTGGAATGAAGGTTATGAATTTGCCAGGACCAGAGGACTATAGTTTTTACACACTCCTTATCCTTATGGAGTTATGGAATGCTGCATGGCATATGACCATTTAAATAACCCAACGAAAAACACAACGGGCGGATATGCATTGATATTGCTAGACGTATTTTCAATAAAATTCTTCGTACAGCTCACAGGTCAAGAGTTTGTGCCTAGTAGCTTGGTGGGCTGGGCGGCTGAGTGGTAAGGACTGTCGAAGGCAATACAGGGTAATAGGTAGGAATGATAATTTATACGTATAAGACTTTCGAAGTTCCACAGGAAAGTTCAGCCATCGCCTACTAGTATAAAGAAAATGTAATGCCAGCCAAACTCAGATATTTCACATGTAAGAGAAGGGGGGAGATCATGACTACGGTCGCACACAGAGGGAGCTTAATGCCTAGCACTTTTCTTGCTTTGCCTCATGCTATTGTTGCTATTGGCCATAGTAAAATCAATTGTTTTACCGATTATTGCTTCCGCAGAAGAATGTTAGCTGCATGATAGTTTATTATAACAACTTAGCATTAACTTGTGGGTAAGATCACGGTCTTTTAAAAGATATTTATAATTGGAGTACCTATATACATACAGTCCTTTATTCAGGCTTGCACAAAACAATTTTAACAAAAATAAATGTGATAAAATAAATATTTCGTTGAACTCACGAGGGAGTGGAAGCGATAATAAAAAGAATAGTTCGAGTTAGTTAGGTTAGGTTTTCCGTAATGCCCGCAAATGATTTTTGAAAATTCTGGTTAGGTTAGGTATCTAAGGATACCCATAGAACAAACTTCAGCTAACCCGATAACTCAGTCCATGTGATCTCCAACGATCACAGCAGTAACTTTTAGACAATATAGCTGCATCATCATGTACCAAATTATATTTACATTTTTAATAGCCACAAACGATAAATCAGGTTATTGATGACATGATTTCTCGTCTCTGTTTACTAACTCACTGGTATTAGGGCCTGAGAGTTGAAGTTATTTCTTAAATCTGTACAACAATAGTCAAACTTAATTTCAACACAATTCAATGCAGATTCAGCAAGCCTTCTACAGAAACGGACAAACCAGTTGACTAATAAAATAATACAATCAGTTGAGATATGTCGAAAAGGAATATGAATTATCTATTCCTTCATTATAATGTCATTTACCCAGAATAATTTATTTTCATACTTGACACCTCCTCAACCACGCAAACAATGAAATTAATTATGTAGTCACTCAACTAATCTTATTCCCTAGGATTCCGATTTTGATACAGAAAAGATGCCCACAGAAAACTTATATATGAATACATTATGCATGTTGATTGTTGATATACGTTCATTTTCATTATGCATTATGTACGCACAGCAGAAAGCATTGCTACAGCTAGAAATTGATGCTAATATGCATAGTAGGTCCCTGGCAATAGATTTCATGCATTTCAAGAATACAGCAGTAGTGATCATGCTCATGCCAGGGAACAATTCAGGTACCTACATACCTAATTGAATAACCGATTTTAAAAGTTAGCTGGACGCTTAGGTTTTACGTAATATTAAGTAGGCCCATGATAAAATGACAATATTTCTCGCCTTTGTACTTAATTTGTCCCTATTGTTTTAAGAATCTACGGGATAAGGATACGGAGCGTATTAGAAAAAGTGCTAGGCATAGATTGCCACCTACACACTGCAGAGTGCAACTTCTCCCGCCCTCGTATATCTCTGGTTTGGCTGGCATTACCTTGTTTATACTAGTAGGCGATGGTATAACACCCAAGCGCTGAATGTATTCAAATTGTAATCATCCTGGAGTTTCTTGCGCTTCGCGCAATTTGGGCACCAATTTTTATTATTTCCATGAACACTCCTCGAGCGATGAATACCTGCTGGAGACAAGCGTATCCACCCCACCTGCATTCATTAAAATTGACTCATAAAACTTCTACTCGTCGTTGTTTTATTTTATAGGTATTTTGTTGGTTCTGTTCGTTCTATTCGCATTCCATGTGTACTAAATCAGTATATTTAGTATCAAGGATGGCATTTTGCCCGGTTTTTCATATTTGGCCGGCTAAAACGGCTGAAACAGCTTCTGATTTTTCTTTATTTAGGCTTAACCTTACCTTTGTCACATGTTTTTCTTAAAAAATTTACGCTGAAACTAAGTGATTTTTACTTTTGGCCGTTTTGGCCCGATTTGTACCCTTCATTTTAGCCGGCAACAATCGGTTTAGCCGGCCGGCTAAAACGTGCATTTCGGGCAGAGTGCCATCCCTGTTTAGTATTTGTACCGAAATGAAAAATATGAAGAGAATCAGCACTGCAAACTGCAATGGTAAATGTCATCTAATGTAGCATATTTCCCTCTAATTCAGACCTTAAAATTCCGATTAACTCAAAAGTAATGATGAACTTATACATATGTAAGACTAAGGAGTGTCCTTCACTTATTCAACAGTTGATACTTCAATAAGTGCTATATGTAGTAGTATATTGAATATGACTAGTGCTTTAATTAGAACTTTTGAATCCGGGATTTGCAATTGCAGTCAGCAGGACTGTCGACTCCGTGCGTCCAGTCCAGTCATTGTAAAAAAAATGTAGATATTGACAATAAAAAACGTTGAGTCTAATAATTGCTGTTAGTTAAAGTGCTTTAGCAAAACCATCAAGTCAAGACTCGATGCCAGAATTACAAATCTCCAGAATCAAAATATCAGAAATGAGTGACTATGACGGACATAAGCCAAAGGGTAGGTATGATGGAGGCTGGAGGCCTTTCGTCATGCATAACGTTAGCAGACTAACTCTAATAAATGCAAGCTAAAACGCTCTCAAAACGTGAAACATGAATGCTGGCTAGGTATTCAGACAAAACCCAAACCAAAAGCTGGACAGAAATGATTATTGGACTTTTGACAAATCGGTCATTTCATTATATTGTGTCTCTGTCTTTTTTCACTTTTAATGATTATCTCTTTTGTAATAGACTCTTTACACATCATTTGTTCTGCTAAGTACTTAGTACACTACTACACAGTACAGTAGAGACAGACGAGTACTTGATTGAAGAAAATACAGCAGAGCAGAGTACATACACCTGGAGCAACTACGATTTCGCTATAATTATTGGTAATTCAGAACTATGCGAGCCCAAAGGCTTCGCAACAATAACAACGGTGGCACATCTGTCAAGTCAGGAATACCAGCTCAAGTACTCTGGCTTGGTCAACTACCCTCTACACGCTTATTACAGGGCAAAAGGAGAGTTTGCAAATCCATCCGAGGCTACAGCCGCAAATACTAGAAGCAGCAGTTTCACAATGCTGAACTCATTGAAATCTCGAGTGTAGATGATGTCAAAATTCAGTTTCTGATTACAACAGGTGTTTGTTACTCAACGTGACATCTGATTTCTGATCCAACAGTATTTGAAGTTATACAACCTCACAACTAGACCTTTCTACTAAATATATTGCATATGATACACTATTACTTAATTAGTTAAAACGATTAAAAAATAATAATAAAAATATAATATCACAACTCAATAAATACTTTGAGACAAACGAAAACTAGGTAAAGGTGCTAGCTACAGTACAAATGGAAATGTTTCTTGAAACTTAAGTCCATATCCAGAAAGTATTAAATGCAAATCGAACAGCTCACACAATTCATACCATCAAGAACCCCAAGGTTACCAGGTCATTAGAGAACAGAACAAATGAATTTATACTTGTATTGTTCGACCATCGCCTTTTACGCCTTATACGGAGATAAAGTTCCTCTATTGAGCCAAGGCCTGGTACATTTTTTCTTAAGCGGATTGATTTTTAACGTTCCACATGTGTTCTTTGTACTTGAGGTGAAATAATCTGGCAACCTTAGTTTACGTAGCCCGACAGTTGGGTACTCTGACCATTGTTGCAGTATCCAATGACACCATACACAGTTGTCACAGAATCCTTAGTAACCTCAAACTGGAAACTATAGCCGTTACAATGAAGTTTTCGCGTCTTTAAATAATATGTGCTAATCGAAATCATGCATATCTATATATGGCAGCAAAAGTGTATAGCACAAATGTAGTTCAGAATACTCTTCTCGCTAGCCTAAGTTTAGCTGTACATAAAAATATTACAGGACGATTGTTTACAAGAAGTGAGCGAAAATTAAACTATGAACATGATTCTTTCCAAGTAAAAAATAATGACTCTTCAGGTCTTCCGAAAATAAAACATATAACCAGCAACAACCAGCGACCACGACCTCCTCGGATTCAATACCAGGAAAATAATGGGAAGTAATTGATTGTTTGCACAAGCTACGTAATCATAAAGCTATATGACACAAAGACTGGATTATTCGGAACGCGGATTACCCACGCCGATCCTCTCCACCTAGGAAGAGTGCAGCCCGCTAAACGAATTACCAAAGAAGTCCAGCGTACAATACATACGAAGTTCTTTTTGCTCTCCGTGTTCATCAGGCATTTTCATTCGGACCAGCTGGATGTTCATCATGCATACATAGATATGTCCAGTACGCAGGTCGAAAATGACTGTTCTTAGGTGGCTAGGTCGAATAAGATAGTTGAGATCTAGACGGGAGTGGAAATGGAGGTGGTGGTTGTTGGAATTGGGAGAACAATAATGGTGGGTTTGGATTCGGGTTCGCTCTGACGGCTTGTTGGCGTGAGACTATTGGCGGAGCTGAGACTGGGACAGAGTCCCGGCTTGTCCGTCGTGTCCACGTGGAGACAAACGAAGGGTGGCGGAACGGGGATGGGCACACGACGCGGAATGCTGGAAAACTCCTTGCCTGTATGTGTCAGGGAAATCATGTTTGTATCACACTCATTCTTGAGATCCAACCGGGCTTGGGAGAGACGGGAGGTGGAACAGGCTCGAGTACCGAACGTGGAAAAACTCTCCAGCTCCTTCCGCTTCTTCCAACCTCTCGACATGTGGTCTGGAAATTGAAATTGAACAAATTAACTAATGTTCGTTGCTCGGCTTAAATAGGTCGCGCGGAATTAAGGCTAATTTACCATATCAGGCAAATACAATAAATATAGATTCACTTCAATCACTCCATTCCATAGCCTCGGCTGAAACACATGGAATGGACTGAAGCCAGAATTTAGAACAGCTTGTATAGCAAATCGCTTTGTTTCGCACCACACTGGGTATACGACAAAGTACATATTCAGGATTCGGAATTCAATCCAGTTATTGTGGCTCTCTGCCTAATTAGCCAGTGTGATATCTAGAACGCATTAAACAATAATTGAGCTTGACATAGAATGTAAACTCTTACTCGGCTCCATCTTGTAAAGTCGAAATGCCACCTTCGATTCATTATTCAGAGCTCTGTGAAACATGCCGGGTTTGCAACTGGGAGTGAAATGCGAATATTAAAGGTGGTATACACAGTAAGTAAGCTCGCTATTAGTAAGCCGCTCCAGGTACCACACTTTGCTTTGCTGGAAAGACATAAAAGATTTGAAAGGATATGAGTTACGTACCTTCCTCGCCGTCAGTTATGACACCAAGTGACTCTGGAATGTCTTCACCGTTTCCACTATCCTTCCCACTTGAGGACTGTGACCCGGAGTCACCACACCCGACTTTGGTAACCTGCACAAAAACCAACACAACTATTACACTCGTTCTCAGATCCCCTTTTACGAAGTGACATATTTTTGGTTATATTCTGATCAATAGTGTAAGAAATAGCAAATGTATTGTCAAGTACACAGTGTGAGACAATTCAATCGTATATTAGGAGCCCTGAATCAATTCCAGACTTAATCTTATTGGTAATCGAAATGAAGCACAGCAACTCGGCGTGCCCAACTTACTTGAAAAGGAGCTAATGGAGGAAAACTAGAAGTAGGACCATCAAACTCATCATATTTATGGCGAAGCGGAGCCGACTCTGGCCCAGATGAGTTTCCACGAATTGACTTTTTCCGTTTTCTCGTCCGGTAGATGACGACGACCCAGGCTGCAGAAGTGCCAACCACACAAAAGACGGCAATTATGATGAACATGATTGTCATTGCAGCATTGTCGAGACTGCCCTTCCCTGCGGATGCTGAAACAATAAAGGGAGAAGCCAAATACGGTCACAGCTCACATACTCAAATGCAGAATCTTCATTTAAAAATAATAATAAATAGCCAACACGCAGCCAGCGATTTAATGCAATTCCCTGGAGAAGCCCCACCAAGACATAGTCCCGATAAGTTAATCAACATATTATTGGAACTTGGTCCGGATTCCGCATCGCTTCAGCTTCCAGAATCCCAAGTGCGCTGAGAGACGCGGTTCTATTTGCGGTTATACTATCAATTACGACTTACTTGGTAAGACTGTTAGTGTAGAGAAGCCTCTTGCAGTGCCCACAGCATTTGTCAGCACGCACTCATATCGACCTTCATCTTCGGATTGAACGTCTTTGATGAGAAGTAATGAGCCGTTTTCGGTGAGATGGTAGTGCTTCTCAGCCCCTTCTGTAATTTGAACACCTTCCTTGTTCCACGTGATTTGGGGCTTGGGTGATCCACTGGCGAGACATTCCAAAATTGCATTACTTCCTTCCACCGCTCTCTCGTCTTCCATCGGATCACTGAAACTTGGTGTTTCTGTAAAGAAATTTAATGAATCCGTTAGCTCAAGCTCGCTTTCCATGTACTAGTAAACTAAGGTTCTGGGTCAATTTCAAATAAGCATATGCATCAGAAAACTGTGACTAAAGATTGACAAAATATACTAGCGATCCGACGACGCGCAGGCTACAACTACCGTTGATACATAAACACCTTTAGCTTATTCCTAGAATCCTAGAACTTGATGATTCTGTGGTGTGTGTATTATACGTACTTCTATCCGTCTATCTATATTACACCTGAAGATTTTTCTTCGTCTCCTTTTTGCTTCTGCTGATTTCTTTTGGCAAACTGAATTTCAGAGCACGAGAAACTGAGCGAGCTTATTTATTTTGTGGTGGTGTGTGTAGGTTTTCAGGCACAGCTGGACGTTTAGCTGTGCTGTATTAAGCAACTTTCGTTATATCCTAAGGTTTTAATCTGCTTCTGATTGGTTCTGAATTCGTATCTGTATAACTCAACTTTACATATATTTCCATACAAGTTCCTATTTCAGCTACAGCTATCAGTGGACTGTGGACCGCTAGTATAATATAAACCTAAAACTAAAAGTCGTTGCTCATTCGACGTCAGGAGAAAACTAGTTTTTACAATTTCTTAATAAACACAATGTTCTCACCAAATACAGTGACTGTGGCATTAGCCCTGATTTCACCGGCACTATTTCTAGCTGAACAAGAGTAAACGCCCATATCCGACAACTTGACTTCCATAATGAAGAAGGAATCATCATTCGGCATCACGTGGAACCTCCGCTCGAGTGCTGCTGGGAAGTCTTCACCACCATCCTTTTGGAATGCAATTTCTGGAGTAGGAAACCCTTTGGCACCGCATTCCAACTTGGCATTACTCCCCAGTCGAACCGTGACGTTAGACGGCTTCTTCACGAATTGGGGATAAACTGTGGAACAGAAAGTATATATTAAACAAAGCTATCGACATAAGACTGGTGACCGGTTCCAGCCAATTCTTTAGAGCACGGTGAAACATACGGAAAATTGTGTGGTTCTACTTTTACCAAAATACTAATTCCAATTGGGTCGAACTTACTGTGAACAGTGACGTTGGCTTTGACGGAGTAGACGACCCCGAGTCCGAGCCCAATGCACTGATATCGCCCACTGTCCACCCAAGTCACGTTCACTAAATTCAATTTGGAAACCACTTCCAGACTTCCGTCTTCGTTGACACGGTCTTCCGTTGTCACCTGGGATTGCTACAATGAAATAGAAGCTTGAGTACGTGTTCAGTGTTCAACTAGGGTTCATTGTGGTTTAACACTAGCATTACTCATAACATAATAGTCCAATAAAGCGGAATTAATACCATTTTCACTACACATACAAGGAAGAAAATAGCGTACCAATTCCTTGGGGAGTTCATGATAGTCCTTCCTCCACTGAACATTCAATGGCACATTTGTGGATGATTGAAGGTGACAGGTTAAGGTTCCGTTCCCTTCCATTAGGAAAACTTGCGTTTTTGGCTCTTCCAAAAACACGGGTTTCCGGTATTTGTCTACAATAGCATTCACACATGTGTAAAAAGTGTCGAATAGCAAATATGGACGTTATCAAACAAGATAGGATCTCTTTGGCACAAAATACGATAATTTGTTCGCACAATGTGAGGAATCTTTTTGGTTACCAAAACTGTGTTTCCAAAATTACCTGAGCATGACAAATCGTGAAGAGTGAGATCGACCAAGTTCCGATTCGCGAATTGTACCGGGAATGCACAGAAAGTATTGGGTTTCACAACTGTTTTCTTGGACCCTCGTCCTCCGTTTCCATGTCGAGCGCGGGCGTTACTACTCGTTTGGACCAGTCGAGCATGGAGCCATTGACTCTCACAGTCGCAGACCAACGAGTAGACTTCCGAAATGACAAGCTGAGCGTTGGGCACAGGCAGAAAGGCCTTCTCCGAGAGCCAGGTGATGGGATTAGAGCTGAGGTTGAGGAATCTGAGGCTCGAGAGCCCTTGAAGGGCCTCGGGATGAAGCGTGTGGATTTGGTTGGAGGCGAGGTTGAGTGTGTGACACTCCTTGAGTCCACGGAAGGGTGCAACGACGTCTTCCAAAACCCATGACAGCTGATTTACACTCAAATCACTGAAAACATCGAAATAATTACTAGTGTAGGGTTAACGAAATTATGGCGAAACTTTGCAAGAAAAGCCTCTAAAATGTAGTGGAACGCTCTAAGTTAGCTTCTAACGCAACAAAATCAAATACCACGTACAGTATTTCCAACTTGTCCAAAGAAAGGAATGCATCGTCTTGAATATCCACAATCTGATTATTACTCAAATCCAATGAACGCAGTTTGAAGAGGCCTGCTAGTGTCTTCCTTGACACGTCTTGAATTTGATTGAAACTCAGGTCCCTGAAACGCAAGTAAGGCTGAACATTAGCTTTGCATGGTGACATTAGAACAAATCAGACTTCATGTTGAACAAGTCAATAATAGTTTTCCTGGCTTGGTTTCTGAATCTGCAATATCCTCATAATACAGAAATAATCGAGACCGAGTGGTTCATGTGGAGATGGTCAGTAATAAGGATATCGCGTTCAGGCATCTATTTGTCTATCAAAGAATTATAATTTACTATCGGAAATCGGTAACAATTGACAGCTTTTTGTTAACCGACTAACTCTCTGTCAACAACTATTTATTATCCGTGAGCAATTGTGCCGTACTATCTGTAATGTGGCACTAGTCTAGTAGGACCTACATATCGATACAGAACTTTTCCATTTATAGCATTAGAACGAAAATTCTCACCAAAAAGGTATTATGCAAGACCAAAGACCAGAATCACAAAAAAACAAGTTTGTCCAGGTGAAATGTAATCCCTCAGAGTTAAATACTATTCAATTTACAATCTCAATTCCCAACTGTGCAACCAAGTTCTTTGTAAGTTGGCGTTTACGTTCCTAGCATAGAAGAATACCTTCCCAGCTAAGTTTTTCAAGATTTTCAGAGTAGAAACACAAAATACAGAGATGAAGTTGCGAAAAACGTAAAATTCAGTTCTTAGAGACATGACGCAGTCATTCGTATAATGTATTGCATCAATAGTCTTCATCAAATCCTGCTTGTGACTTTCATTGAGTCTCATTCTCCGTTGGCTTGAAAAAGAAGGACCAGACCAGAAGTAACATGACAGTTTACAATTTTTGAGTTTGTATTATTTTGAGCTTAAATCCTTCTCCACGTATTGACCGAATTCATTCAAGTGTTTTCTTTGAGGAGAGAAGAAAACAAGCCAGAATACGGGTCAAAATGAAGGGAACGGGGATTAGAGATTCTTCACTCCAGCAGACTTTGTATTCGAGTTGGGCCTCTCTAGTTAAATGGCTATACGTTATAGGTCCAACAGTACAAAATACAAAGAGTTGCGGGTTGTAGTGGATTGGATAATAGGTCGTACATCAGGGTACCCTTCTCTACCTGCCACTCTTAATAGGAAACCATGTAGATGGACACAAGAATAGGATTCGGGTTTGGACTGTTAACGCAAATGTTTACAATTCCGTACATATGCACATGCACAGGTTTCTCTACAGGAAGAGCTTAGGGCAGTTGCCTGTATTTGTGAAAAATTATTTACTGGCAAAATAATGTGCTTCAGAATTTAGAAAAATTATTATAAAAAAAACACAGAATTGTTGGCAAAAAACACATCAACCGGGACCAGGCTGAATGTATTATTTACAACACAACTTGGCTAAAAAGTCAGGCGAAAAGTGGCTCATAATTGGCACCCATGTAATTAGAGAGTTTTTGAGTTATTTACTTGGTTTGGAGATTGCTACAACACAAAAATATTTTATTCCGACGAAAATAAAATCTCAGAAATACAAATAAATCCGAAAATTTATATAATCGTCAGCAATCGTTAAGTATCACAAGTAAACTGTAGGAAGATGACTTCAACCAAACAATCATTCAACATCCGTCTAAGCTGGATATCGGGCTTAACAGGTCGCTTTCAATAAATTTAGTAAAATCCGGATAAATTGTGTAAGTACAATCAGTAAAGTAGAATTTTTAAGGTAGAACCAAGAGAATTAAATACATTGTAAATTTATGCCCTGAACTGTAACATAGACTCACTTCATAAGGCCTGAAAAGGGATAATTCTCATGAATACTCAACAATTGGTATGGTAAGTAAAAGGAATAGAGAAAAAAAAGGTAATGCCTGGGCCTAGCACTATAATAATAAAGCCTTTTTTGTATGTCATGCGAGCTCCAAGTGAAGAAACTCTCAAAAGATCCTTTGAGGGTGAGAGTGTAAATGTAATAAAGAAAACCCTTAAGGTCTCCGTTTTTTGGACGGAGTCCTATTGTTGGAATAACATACGCGGGACTCCCTGGGTTGAACTCAAGGTTGAGCTCGACACTCAATGGAGTGTAGTACTTACAGCGTTTGGACTTGTTCCATGAATTCCCAGGAGTCATCTTCCAGCCGGGTCACTTGGTTGTGACTCAGGTTGAGAGTTCGGAGAGACCGAAGTCCGTACAGCCATCGCTTGTCAACCACACGAATGCTATTCCAGTCCAAGTATCTGTCGGTTCAAAGGGAACAGGATTATGTACTGCGAGAAGAGCACAAATATCACAAAGCAATATGCTCTCAAGTTTAATCTCTCCTGTCGGCAATTAGGACCATGACGATAATAGATTGAGTGAAGCATTCTTTTCATTAGGATACGAGTCGACACCTTGCTACTCAAATCACGATTCTACTCAAGATTAATAAAATTAGTCAAAATTCTTTCCTACTCAGAACACGGCTCTTCCTCTCGGGAATTGGACACACGGAAGCGTTTTCCATAATGCTACCCGATTGGGAATCCGTAACATAGTGTTATACTATACATCGTGTAGCTTGCTGACAAAATTATGTTACTAACATACCAGTTTCTAAACCGTCTAAGAATGATTAAAAACGCCGCTCCCAACCTAGGAGCGCCGAGATATTGATATAAAGGTAAAACGGCTACTCTGTACAATGTATTTATTAACTGGGTTCCAAAATCCAAAAAACTCAAACCTTTCGCTGTATGCTCTCTATCAAAATTTACAAATGTATACTTGTAAACATTGTCCTGTTTTACCCTTATAGAAAATATGCCATAGTTCAGACAATGATCACAAAATCTATGAGCCGCAATACTTTGCTATAGCTACGTCTAATGAATGACAATTTAATTCTTAAAGATTAGCCCAGTCAGAATGATGGAAAAATCTGTAAATGGAAACTACAAGGAACGAAAAGGAAGCCTAGTTCAATGCAACAATGTGTTAAGCATCTCCATCTCAAGAAGGCTGTAAATGTAAAAACGACTACAAAGTTTAAACTTTGCTCACACCCCTGAGACTGTAACCACTAATCCCTACTTCCCAACATACAGGATGACTCTAAAGTAGGCTACTTCGTTTATTGTTAACTTTGGCAATTACGGGTGTCACAAAGCACCTCTGGGGATGGTTAGGTTAGGTTACGAAACGTTAGATTAGGCTGGGCTACTCTAATAACCTAGCCTGGCCCGACTTGTGACATTTTACATATGATGCACGTACTGTGATTCAGGAGCACCCTGTACAGATCACGGACCGAACCTTCCCAGCATACTACATATTACATTCATATATCATAAAGGCAATCCCATAAAAAGCGTGAAGGGAAGGAAAAGTACTCACAGCTGCTGAATTTTCTCCAGTCCATAAAACGCTGCATCTGAGAGGTTGCTCATATGATTCCGTCTCAAGTTTAACACCTGCAGTTTCTTTAACTCTTGAAATCTTAGACTGTCCATCATTTCCAATTTGTTCCGACTCAAGTCTCTGCATGGGACAAGAAGGGAAAAGGAATTCATCCAACTATAAAATAAATCTCGGGCTCTCTCATCCTGCTCTGACTAATCCTTCAGTCAGCTACCCAGGGCTAAACTTATCCCACATCAGAATGATGAAACCAGGCTTGAATTCTCGATACCACGTATTTGGAAAACTCAAGAGCCTCAGCCCAGTTTCACGGATTCTGTGGCTCACTAAAACTGGCTGGATTTCATTAATAATTTCATAAGTTCTTATCAATTATCAGATTTCATCACACAAATGTTTAGGTTTCGTTATAACTGGCAAGGTTAGGTTGGCAGGAAATCACAAATAAAGTTTAAAAAAATAATGAATGTTTGAATGAATATTTAAGTTTTGAAAATCACCTAAGATTATTAACCTTAAAAAAACAGTATCGACAATCCAATATCCAATCGAAAGCAGAATACAAAAACCCACACTCACAGTCTTTCCAAATTAGTCAAATGAATTAGCGCGTCTTTGGCAATTGACCGAAGTCGGTTCTTAGCCAGGTTGAGGTCTGTGAGGGACGAGAGACCTTCCGTAGATCCAGGGTCAAGGGTCTCCAGATAATTCGACCCAAGGTTCCTAATAATGTTAAATAGGAATATACGTATAGGTATTATTCAAAATAAGTTGGTACTTATCCGAGTTTTGCTACATGCCGGCTATACTTTGGTATCTACTAATGTATGAAATAAATCTGTTATTCGCAAGAATACCCTGCTGGTCTGTCCAAATACATTAAGCTGAATGTATAGATTTAAAAATAAATTCTGCACCGTTCGCAACTTCAATATACCGATACGGAGCTATTTAGGTGATAAAAACGCCAATGTAATCTCACGTCAAGCTCATGTCCCCTTTCCCTAGAATTTTCTAATTTCTAATTCATAAAATTATTATTTGAAATCCTGATCCTGACCATAGATAGTTAATCGCATGACCAAAAGACGCCCAGATTTCTCATTATGTCAGCTTAAGTTTAGTTGGGAAGATTAAGAGAGCTTAATTGATAGCTTCAGAGTAAATAAACGGATTAGCCTCAGAATACCCATTGGAATAACGCTGAACCTATTGGATGATAAAATCACTTACAAGGTGTCCAGTTGATTGCCCGGTGGGAAGGAGACATTACTGAGGTGGTCGACACGATTTCGACTCAGGTCCAGCTCCCGGAGCTTGGGAAAATGGACGAGGAATCGGGCTTCAATACGGCTGATTCCATTTCGTGACCTTCAGATGAACACACAAGAAACACAATTCCATCATCATCGATCACTCACTATAATTACAAAACCAGAAGCACTGCACAGGAAAGTGTGCATAATACACTAGGCAGGGCTTCAAGCTTCAACCACCTAGTACCTAAACATTTAGCACATCTGGAATTCATTGTCGAAGTATATGGGAAACCTATCACCAAAAATTAACGGTAATTGCTACTGAGTTTTTCTTGCACTTCTTGGCTTGAGCCAAACTACTAAAACTGAGACTGAAAATCTGCTAGGACAAAGCCCATGCTCCATTACATGAGTTATCCCAAATTCACTGTAATTTAAGTGAAAACGCGGGCTTCCAGTGTGATGCATAGTTAAGCCTGTAGAGCTTTGGCCCGATCGACAGCATTACGGTGAAAATTCCCTTCTTAATGTTCTTCCGCTATATATTTTTTACATACATCATGCAACAGCAGTAACAATAGCGTTGATGTTACCGGTACTCTCCGCAGCAAATGAGCAGTGAGAGACAGCAGGATCAGAATGCGTCAAGAATACAATTTTTAGACAATTTGGAAAAGTAGGATCGTTTGACTGATTTTTGGTTCTTCGTTTTAGAATATTTACTATTGATAAACTACTAAACCAAAACCAGGTTTGATTTCAGTACAATTGCCCTTTAAGCTTGGTGCATGATTTGTGAGTTAGGAAGTGACATGCTTGACGTATAACTTACAGAGTGAGCTGAGTAAGGTCTTCAAGTCTCTCTGTGGAAGTGGGGAGAACGGTGAGGTTATTTCCATCCAGAGACCTTTGTAAAAAAACGAATTGGGAATGAGAACATGATGCATGCATAGAAAAATAGTAGAGAGGAAATGAAAAGTGAAGAGAGCAGTTCCTTGAGCCAAGTAGACAAGGCGGTACAGCCCACTACACACCTGTGTCAACAATAGGCCCTGACTTGGCCTGGCTCCGAACTTGGAACAACTACGAACTAAAATAACAATGGGAAGGGAGAAAAGGAAGAAATACATTTAAGTTTAGTATTCACTTACAATGACTCCAGACGCACAAGTCTTGAGAGATGGACCGGCTCAATGGACCCGATCTTATTGTTACTTACATTCCTATAAAATACACAAAAGACACATGAAAAAATTACACGACTCTTTATTTTCTTTGAAGTAAGTTTAAAAAGAAATTTACACTAAAAGCCCGACTCAAATCAGTCGGCTTTTGCAAATCATTCAAATCTTTGTAAGTATAGGAGGACCTTGTCACTGCTCCCCCTTTGTGCTCCGCATAAATGAATCTCATTTTCCATTTAGGAAAGGCATACAGAAAGTAATGGAGACGCAGGGTTTGGAAGTAACATACCCTGCTAGCTTGACGAATCCTCCTAATTGCGTTCCAATTGTACATGGAGTTAACTACCTATTTACATATCTGGTCACCCTAACATTAAATTAGCCCCATGCAAGGGCGGCGGTTTAGAAGTTTTCACGGTGTTAGAATAGCATCCGCGGTCAATTGCGCACTAACACAAGCAGCAATGCTCAAGTTAGTATTAAATGAAATTCAACATGTAATATGGATCTGAAAACAACGAACACAGAAACAGGAAAGGATATAAACAATTTGGAGATGTCAATAAAATAAGCAGAAAAGTCATTGTCGTATGCATATTCTGGTAAACAAACAGTAATACATAAACCAGCCGCAATTGACCAGGCGCAATCGACCTAGAATCTTAGAAAATAGTTTATCCTTCGCCAATATCATATAATTGGGCATTACAGCAAAAACTTGGGAATCGCAATCGCGGTTGCAGCCTTTCAGGTACAATCGGAATCACAAGTGCATCACAGAATACGATACTACCGCGATGTTGTAAATGGCTGACGAACCTGCTGTGAGAAACTCTGCACAACGCATTCACGTTAACGTTAGCATGCCAATCTTGCGTCAAACCAATTTGTCATACTGAGTTGGAGAAAAATGGAATTACAAGGACTCGAACAACGACGTAGTTAAACCTGAGAAATTCAATATCCGTTTTCATTTCGTTCAAACGGAGTTTGGCAAGGATTTCAGTAACAGAAATAAAAGAAAACGGTTGGACAAGGAACAATAACGAGTTAACGAGAACGAGGATTCGAGTGTCATGTCATAAGTCATAGGGTTAGATTGGATTGGACTTTATGTCTTTCCCATCTCGGTTTACATTTACAAGAGAGCAAAAAAAAACAATTTATGCAGCATTACTCAAGCATGGCTCCAGTAGTACTTGAGCTTCAGCATATCATCAGAAGGGAAAAAACTCTTGTGGTTACATTAGGCGTGTAATTGGAGTTTCATAATACGATTCCTTATCTTAATGGACTGGGGAAAGTAGTAAAACCTAAAAGAAGTGCTAGTCGATTCTAAACTGTCACCAGTAGTCCTCACTAATTCATACTAAAATTACAACAAATTATTGATTAAGATACTCCAGAGATCCATCAATTTTATGGAGATTAATTTAACTATTACTCGTTTCTTTATTTGTTTGTCTTTACGAGAACAGAGCTCAGAGATTCAGCCTAATGAATAAAGAGTTGGGGCATGCTGCTATTACTTACAGATACGACACGAACACAATGAAAACTGGAAGTCAAAATTCTGCACTGACAAGGCAGCACCACGTCCTGCACTAGCTAGCTGGTTCAGTGACTTTTTTTATTATATTGAAACGTACATTGATCACAAAGACGTTTAATCTTAGCTTTAGCTACCCTAACTTAATCCGCCATACTTAATCATAATGACTCTATAAATACACAGAGCTGTCGACCAATTATATGAAGGTTATTGGGTCAAACTTGAGGAGCATACTGACCACATTTTAGATACAATTCGTAATCGCTGTCCATAGCCACGTCTTAATGTAGCTAAGGGAAATCTTCAGAAATATTACTCTATTCGCTTTATAAACTCTTAAACAAATATAAGTTAAATATTTCGATATTTTGTGCTTGTCGAACTAATTAAGTGGTCGGCAGTCGGCAGTATTTCTCAGCGCGTACTCACATACTGCTGCATTCTGCCAGACGTTGGAACACAAGTCTTTAGAAAACTAAGCGATAATTTCGAGACGAAGAATATTAATCCCGTCATTAATTTGTCAAGAAGCCAAATTCAACTCAGCTAATTTCACAGACGAAACAAAAGCAGTTTACATAATATATAATTGTCCCTTTTCCCTAGTCACTGCTACTTCTGACTGATATCTGAAACTGTTTTATTGTAGTTTTGTATGAATAATCTACAAGAGAGCTAATCAAACCACATCTCTGTTGATGCACAATTCCAGGTTCATAAGAATTGACCTTTTGTTCCAAGGAGTCATGAATATCATTAATTGGCAAGGAGTCTCCAAGCTAAGACAATGGACAGAGTTCAAGGATATGAAAATGAAATTCTAAATTATTACTCTCGTCTATTTCAATTGTATTCTACTATTCTTGTCTTCATCACGACTTCGTCTCTTTGTGCTCACTTCTCAATTCCAATGCGTGGCGACAGATTACGACTCGTGCAGGCTACTTTTCTTGATTCCATACTTAATACTTAGGTAGGCGATCAGTTTACATGCTTAAACAAATTCCCACAACTTGAATACATAGTGTTATTAATAATTCCGCTTTGTCTCAGCCATAAAATTTGGCACTTGGCTCTGCTCTGTTGATAACATTGGTGATGTATCCTTAGTAAGTATTGTGTCCGGACAGGTGTATTAAATGATAAAACAACGCGTGCTGATATGATTGTGGTGAACAAAGTATCGTGCATTAAGGCACAATAGTAAGTACGGTACCAGACTCAATATTTGCATATTGGAGACCGATGACAGAATAATTGACTCCAGCTCAGAATAAAGCACGATAAAAGTTAGGAGTACCTTCACCTTAACTCGTGCCAACTGCCAATACCATCTGTTTTATATTCATTATTCCAGTATTATCTATTATCTCCCATTATCAAGCCATACAACAACAAACCAATCTCGGTTAAAACACAAAAACGTGTTCTCTCTCAATATTTTCAATACCAACCAATACGTCAAGATCAACACAGGCGGCAATGGGCATCGAAATAGAAAGGAAATGAAAACAGTTGAGGTTGCAATGATAAAAATTGCTTACAATAGGCTTAAGACTTAGCAATGACCTACATACAAAGCTCTAGCCTTTTTATCTTACAACTCGCTCACAAAAGTGCCGTTTTAATTTAAAGTTTAGACAACATGAGTCCGTAAGTTATTCAGAAATCAAATGACACGTCAAAAATCATTTGAAGTATTCCATTCTTGCACTGTATAGAAAGACAGGTAATACTCGCCTTTTCACTACCTACTAAAAATTCATAAAAACCTAACTTCCACCTATGTAGAATAAACATCCAAGGAGTAAGTACCTGCAGTTCTGACTACTGAAATATTATTCTGCTGCTTTGCTGAAGTACAAAAATTATGCACATAATCCCAATTTGATAGGTATTCTCCAACAAGTGTTACTTATAACCAATTCCACTCGTGTTTTTTCTGAATAATAATACTTGGAAAATATTCCGGCTCCTGAATATCCAGCCACTTGAGTTACGCCACACACTTATGTGTAATGCAATGTGCAATTATCAATATTGCTTCCGACATCAGACTCAATGCAAATATCGCAAACGTACACAATCACAGTCAACAGTGCGAAATGAAGATTTTGACTTCGTAACGGATACTTGGTCGTTATTCTCTAGCCAGTGCAAATTCTTAGAATGTTTAGGTGCGCATAGAAAAAATAATCCATTTTTAAGTTATCTATCACCATCGTCGTCCAAAATGCCGCAAGTGCACGAATAAGAGGACTAAGGAATACCTATGTTGCATTCATCTCGAAGCTCAAAATGCGGGGTCACGTCACAGAAAACGTTTGAGTTTGACCCTCAATGATATGAATGACATTTGACATAGTGCATTGAAACGAAAGTACAACTCAAATGCCATACACAATACACATGTTATACGCTAGTCAATAGTTTATTAAGCGCCAATGTGCTTGCTTGGAAAGGGATTAAATGGAAGACTGACTGAAGCGAGTCTTATTTGACCAGTGACCTTGCGTAATGAATAAAGACAAAAGAAATTAAGAGATGAAATATAAAACTTACAGTTTGGTGAGCCATGTCGGGAAGTCGTCCGGAAATGAGTTGAGGTCTCGGGCAGTGCAGTCGAAGAAGGTGTCGAGACAGTAGCAGTGGGGGTGACAGAGAAGGAGGTCACTGGTGGTCAGGGGGACGTGGGTCAACAAGCTGAGGACCACCAGGACACAGACACTCAGAAGGCTGGAGAGGAGAGGGAACGAAGGGTCCATCTCCTCTCAACACAAACGAACGACTGAGGCACCACAAGAGCCCAAGTACCCTCACTCAACCACATTGCTTTCATCCACTGTTACCGTCAGGTCCGGGTTTCAGGGACTGAGCCTCAGCCCTGTCCTACGGCCTCACTGGCATCTGGCATACGTGTGGTATGCAATGCATACTACCTCTGATATTTTTCAAATGATGCAAGCTAAGATAAAATATGCCAAATGGTTAAACTCCTCAGGTCAGTTATTCGCTTGACAGCGATAGCTGCAATGCTGCAAACTTTGCTGTAAAAATCAAGTTGTTTTTTTAATAAAAAAGCTAATCAATCAGTCGAACAGTCAGTAGGTACGAAAAGTGATGCATTGGGAATCGGGAATAGTAGATCCAAGGATAAGGATATATTGACGTAAGAAATACATGTTCTGTTTTATAAGACTTCAAGTTTGGATCTCCAAACGTTTATTAATTTTCACAGTAGTTTTTACTGTACACATATTTCACTATATTTAGGATTTAAGTGTGCGTCTAGCATTTAATATTTAATGTCGCTGTATTAACACGATATGATTCGAATTTTGAGAATTTCTATTCCTATAATCTTCAATCAATCAAAACATCGACAACCTGGAATTAGAATAGACGCACGCATTTTGAAGCCGAACTCAGTGGAACTGGAACTGACATGAGACATGAACCTTCACTCTCGCCAATGACTAATCGTAGCTGTAGCATTTATACAATCCTTTATTCAGGCTTCCACGCGATAATATATTTCTAGCTGTAGCATAGACTGAAAGAAAAGGTCTAACCAAGACGCTGAAGAAAGCCCTGTCCATATCCATCCAAACCCAAATCTCTTTTGAACTTCGAAATAAGTCTTTTCAATGCCGTACAGCCTACCATATAATCCGTTACAACTTCAACTCGTTGGACTTTGGTAAATTCAATACGGCAAGCTGACTCTCGGGCAGCATCCGAGAAAGATATCACATTTTGATACATGCTAGTATTTGTAACATTGTAAGGTTATAAAATTATGCAAGAGACCACTTCTGGCTCTTGGTTTGTGCTTGAGAATTGAGTGTATTGGGTTTCTAACTAGGGAAATGTTACCGCATTTAACAACTCGAGTATGTATAGGTGGAGTCGGCTATAAATGTGGCATCATAGTTTAAATTCTAATGTACAGCGTGAATCAGTGCGACTCTGGACGGCTGTGTTCCTTGCGTAGCCCTGGAATAAGTTGATTATCAACTATCAGTATACAAACCAATTAATTTTGCATTGAAATAACTATGAAACCAATATCAGCCCATTATTATGAATATCAATTGCTGTCTTGTTATAGTGTCCGACCCCAAGCCTCGTCTCTTAATTTGATGCATCACTTTTATATTGTAATTTTTAATTAGTGTAATCTTGTTTTGTAGGTCCACATAATTCAGTTTATTTAACGAATCTCAGTTATTCCGGTTTCTCTCAACACAACTATTTGATTTTTCTGTGTTCCTAAGTAATATATTATTATCTAGCCATATTGGGGTGGACATTGTATGAGACAATTTAATTATTATTATTACCTACTTTTATAAAACACAATAACATTGACTTGTGTATACTTTTTGCTCGAAAGTTACTCACAATTATTAGCTGGCTTGAAAAAGGTTCATCGATGAAGTTTAGTTGGTGCGGCAAGGCCGTGCGTAGCCAGGAACAGGTCAACCGAGTCCGGAGTCAGGTTTATATTGACTACCTTTTAGCCCGAAAATCGGTGCAAAAAGTGACTTTTATAGACGATAAAATAAATAAAATTCAGCCTCCGGCGGTAGAAAAGTGCTGTTCTATTTGGACCCCCCCCCCCCTCCCCGGAAATCAAAGTCTAGCCACGCCCTTGGGTGCGGGTATGTTATAAAGATACTAGTTACACAAAATCCAAATTATAATTATAATGCAATTAATTAGTTCATATGTAGCGATGAAATTGTGGAACTATCTTGATTTTCAGGCATTTCCGAGGCAACCTGCAATATTGCTGATATTGTTGCACGTAGAACATCAAAATGACTCACCCTGTATTCTGGTCGTGAATACGAATATCGAGCCATTCACCTTCCAACACGTGTATTGTGAGGACGGAGGTCGAAAAACGGCTCTCCACCGTCAGCAAAACTGAAGATTATGACGACATTCTTCGTCAGTCCAGTCACCAGTTGGTTGTCACGAGTCAGTTAATGGATTGACAGCAATTGAGTCAACAAAACAGAGGATCTCCAAAATTGTTTTATCAAACCAAAGTTACCTTCTGAACTGTCAAAACGTTCATTTGATTCAGTCACAAGTCACAAACTTGTTTTACACCCGATTAATTACATAGTTTTACCTGATCAAAGCAATTGCTTGTACATTTTGTATGATCTAAATCTAAGTGGACAGTTTCGTCAATTTTTTAATTATGAAATTGTGGTCTTATTTTGTCTGTATCTTCCTCCTGGCTTCGACCTGCACCTCTTCATCCGCATGGGGTATGACGTTGGACCTTTGCTCCTATCATATTTTGTATTTAATATTTGTGATTTTGTGGTTTTTGACCTTTTACATTTAACATTTTAGGCGGAACGATATTTCAGTTATTACATTTACTAACACTTGAGATCTCGATCTAGTTTAACTACAGCGAAATGTTGCTATATGAACGCTGACTCATTGAGGAAGAGGAATGACAAATGAAGCGGGCTTTTAATCATTCTCTAAATTGTTGTTCAGGGTCGGAGAAGGACAAAGTTAAACTGAAGGATGTGGAAACGCTTACCCTTCACGAGGGAAAATTGAGTAGTGGCCGGCGTTCGGCTGGAGTACCCCAGCTTACTTGTGTCGGAGGTAGTGCTGGATGTTCACCAGCTTTTACTCCGAAAGTCGTCCAATGCTACAATCGTGGGTCTGATGGCTACGATGTTCAAGTAATTATAAGTCTTTTATTTATAATGTTGCAATATTTCTCTGCTCCAAATATCAATGATTAATGATGAGTGCTAACTGCTAACCGTAAATTTTCAGTGGGAATGTAAGGCTGACATGAACAACGCATATCGATTTGGGAAAATTGAAGTCGTTTGTGAGGGCTACGACTACCCAGATGACCCTTACATTCTGAAAGGATCATGTGCTGTAAGCTTTATTATAATTAATATTCTTACATTTAGAGGGGCCTACTGGATCTGGCTTTCAGGATGCTGGATTCAGAATTTCAATTTAAATATCTCCCGTAATGCTCCAACAATTTTTTTTGAATAGTTGGAGTACACGCTTGAATGGGCGGAGAGCAGCCGACATACTGGACAGTCGCATCAGGAACATCAGCACCACGACTACTACAATACCAAATACACAAAGAGCACTTCTAGTACTGGAAATTTACTTGTGTTTGGTGCTGTGGGACTTGTTGCTTACGCTATTTACAAAACGTGCATCGCTCGACCGCATACTACAGAGGAAGCTCGGAGGTATGACCATATTTCTGATTAACCATTGTGTTATTTAACCAGTTCCAATACTTTAGTCGAGACCATCAACGTATGATACCTGAACATTTCGTTATATGGGGATTCCTTTACTACTTTGCACAGTCGAACTAACGATGACTTTTCAAATCCTCGACCGCCGCCACCTGGCTTTCGTTCTGATTTCACGAATCAACGTTCGGATGACTCCTGTGGTGCTGGCAGTTCGAGTACCAGTGGAGCGGCGGGCACGGGAGCTGGTGGATTCTGGACAGGAGCGGCAACGGGTGGACTTCTCGGGTATATGTTAGGAGGTCGAAAGTAAGTAACTCGGAGACACTAGTCTAACCTTACGGAGTGCGCGCGGCATAATATTTTGTAGTTACAGACCTTAGTTAACTAAACGAACGCGGAATCCCGAGCGACTTATTTAAAATTATTTCACTTCATTGGGCTTTGGTCATATCAAATATATCTGAATTGGTTTATTGATTGCCATATTCCGCATACTTATATGGGGATTGAACCTTTGGATTAGACGAAGGTATTGCTGTGCTCAGTTGGGCCTGGCCTGATAGCTCATTAATAAGCGCATTGTGATAATTTGATATTGCTTGACCAGTCACTCACCGACTCACGCACGCGTATCCTATGTCTTGTATACGTACTTACTAACCGCTGCTTATCATTTTTACAGCCAGAATCAAGGCGGATACTTTGGAGGAGGCGCAACTAATTACGGATTTACTCAACCGCGACCAAGCACAAGCAGTTGGGGCGGCTCTTCTTCTGGACCTTCTACTTCTGGAACTTCTACGTCATCTGGGTTTGGCGGCACCCGCCGACGATAGACTTCACGTTACCTACTTAAATTTATTTATTTCATATCCAGATGCAGAAAGACACCTGAATATCCTTCCTCAAATAAAAACCACCAAATTGACTTCATTTTCGTACATGACAAATTGAAACGGTTATTTATTTAACAGTATTCCTCATGATTAACTGTAGTACTTTTAAGCAGCGTATCACACAGTTCTAAAATATAATATCTGCACAGGTGAATTTACTTTGTGCAGTTAATTGTAGGCGTTCTTTGTTACAAATGTCAGCAAGTACATCTGCAGGTAATGCTAAATTGAAGTTGAATCGTTCATCTTAAAATCTTAAGAACATTTCCTAACGCACTTCACTGGGCAGCAGAATGAAAGCCCTATAGCCGATGTCGCCAGTCGCCACCGGTAGCCGGTCAATTTGGCAAACGTTCAAATGGCAAATCAAGGATGGGAAACTTATTTCAGCATTTTTGACGTGTTTTTTCTGTTTTTATTTGCCATTTGTGAAACAACCCTAAATTACATTTGCCATTCTTGAGATTATGGAAAAGGTTCGAATATGTAAATTATGCTTTATCTTTGCCAAAGTGTGTTTC
>JAQFXY010000462.1:0-27113 GCA_034693865.1 Ceratophysella sigillata | reverse complement strand
GGTATTATTTGGGTTTGATATGGAAAGAAAACACGGGTTAGTTCAGTTTACGGATCTGTTTTGTATGGTTTTGAGAAGTTTGCACTTATTTAATTTAATTAATTGTACTTAAATTCCTGTCCGTAGGACGGGCTTTCAGCTAGTACATACATATGCACTAGCAACATGCGTTGGAAATATTTTGTCTAGACTAAATAACTACAAATGCACATACATATATTGCACACGCCTAACGATAGTAAGTATCTGATTGGAAGTCGTAGAGGTACCTCAATTTTGAATATAAAAATTGAATAATTAGAAATTGAATTAAAACTATTTATTAAAAACAGAGGCCGTACTCCGACAGCTAATTAAATGCGCACACTCAAGTTAATGACAATTGCAGATTTTTCTCCAGGTTCTCTGCTGAACAATGTAAAATAGCTGATGTGACTTAAATAAGCTACATACATATGAAGCACAAAATGCCAATTTAGAATTAGCTGGCTTAACCTAACTTGAGCTCAGTCTCAGGTGTATCAACGTTGGATGTTCAAATTGGATTTGGATAAGCTCAACCAAATCTGCAGTTCTCAATTCTCAACCAAGAGACCTGATTTCGTGATTTTGGGAGTCATTTTGCCAGCAGGAACTAGAATAAGGTATGTTTTTATATTGAAACTTAGCTTAACAAACTTTGGAACTTATAATTTGTTCGTTAAGATAGAAATATTAAAACCGGTTCAAGTTAGTGGCTGCATTTTACGGGAACACTCGTACTTGTGCTTATCTTAATGAATCTTAATCTATGTAAATCATAAGTATGTTGTAGGGAAGCCTTGAATTTTTCAAAGGCGTTAAGTATTTGCACCGAAATCTTAAACGAGCGTACAATCAACAGGTCAAATTATATACCTACCCTTACAAGGTTTGGATCTTGGGTTAGGAATATGTCATTTTACCGATTTAAAGTTTCACATATTTATGCTTGATGTGACGTTAATTTTAAAAAAAGCTGCGGAATTCATGATAAAGGGGCACATCAAAACTCATTGGAACGACAAAAAGATCTGTTTAGGCTGGGAAAAACACAATCATGTGACGGAATCGATTGCTGGACGATTGTAAATGCATTTCCTATCCAAATAGCATTGGGTAAACTTAAGTTCCCAAGAATCCCAATCCGACTAAAATAGCTTGTACTGTTTTAACAATTGAGCAGGAGCACTGACGTTTGGACACTATTGTTATGTGTTCAAATTGCAGTATTCATAGTTCATGTATTTGGCAGTGTGAAGCGTACTAAAACCAGGTTGAATAATTATGAGTTTAGAACTTCCTCTCCGATCGGATGGAGACCATTCATTTTCATTCTTCTTAAAGCCACGATAGCATTCACCGCTTTCACCCAGCGCTTCTTCACGACGTAGCGCTTGAGCTTCTTCGTGTCCAGCTTGACTTGATGGTTATTTCGCATCCATGGATGATTGAGGCACTCAGATGCAGTGTTTCTGCGTCTAAGAGCAAATAAGCATATAATCTAACTGGAATATAAGGTAGCAAGAATTACAATTACATGCAAGGTTAGTGCTTTCAGTAGGTATAGGTTCCGTGTTTTGATCGTTTAATGTAATGTTGTGTGATCAGAGAGGGTCACATTGTTTGTATTGTATTGTCCTTTATTTCAGTGTCAAAATAGGGTTACAGCATTTCACTTAATATTTTAGAATAATAGGTGAATAGTGGGTTCGCCGAATGACGATTCCCCGCTGGTATCCTCCCTGGGACACTTTGTTGGTAATAATTTCTTCCTTAATATTAAATTTGCCGAATAATCTAATAATCTTAACTAATACGAGCCTATGGCATATGGCCTGGTGCTTGGTGCTACTCATTACAGATATTAAGTCTGGCATTTGATATACTGTATGACAGAATTCAGGTCGTCGGAGCAAAGCGTTAAAACTATGGTCCCAGATTTTACCGTTGGTCAACCGTTATTTGACCCTGGATACGAGAGGAGTCAGCGTTCTCTAATGATAATTAGGTTAATTCAAATGATTCGATATGCCATTTAATTTAAGTATGCGTATGAGAAATACGGTTACTTTGATTTGAATGAGTTGTTTTAAATTTAGCCTGTTTTCACTCGCTATTTGCTGTTAGTAAATATCGTAACTAGTCAGTCATGCAAAAATCACATAATTAATCAATCGACACAAAATCATAAAAAAATACTAATAAGCTGTGATAAAGTGGGTGTTGATTGCACTTAATTTTGCTGACGGTGACGGCGGCTGATTCGTTTTTATTTCTTGTAAGTAACGCATTTTAGCGTAAGCATCTTCATTTTTTGGACAGGAATTTCCCTCGCATTGATGCACGCTCCAGGCCAAATGGAAGTTCTCACATAGACAACTCATACAATTTGGAAAGTCTGAATATTCAAAAATTGATTATTATCAATGGATATTGTCAAATTAAATGTTAAGCCCAGTGTCTAGCATTTAATTTTATAATATCTATTTTTAAACTCGATTCATCAATATTCCGGCCTTCAACAAATGGTAGGTATTGACTGTCCATTTGTGTCCTACCATTTGTCTTGGTCAAAGCTGAACCAGAACAAGCAAAACCCAAATCCAAAAATTGAATATGACTCTTGTGCACAGAATAAAACCACAAATATCGTATGTTAAAATATTTGTATACAGAGTACCATTTTATTTTTTTCATAATTACGGTAGGAATTAGGATTTAAGAGCTATTTTACATATATTTTACTGCACATATTTTATCCTAATACATTTGTATGTTGAATGTGTTTACTGGTTCATTAAGGTGAAGGTTTGGTTTAAGCTAATGCGCTTTAAAGCTGTGTGTTAGAGAATGCAAGAAGTTTGCCGCTCGCCTGGATCAACGACTAAAATCATGTACACAAGTCCGTTGTCGGAAAGCCGAAATTCGAGAGGACAATAAGGCCGCAGTTATCGGTTGATCGGTTGTCTCAGTTGTCGCAGTTATAGGTTGTCTCACAAAAAAGGGAGCGTGTGGAAACACTACGTTTAATTTAACGCAATGATAGCTGACCAACTGAAAAACTAAATATTTTGATCTCCAGCATCTTAGCTTTCCGACGACGTACTTGACAGGATCCTAGGTCAACTGTTGTACATGATAACAATAATAAATGATGTAACAAACGCCAGGGCGAATTAGCTTTAAACCCAGCCTCCCTTTTAACATAGAATCAGTTATTTTACAAGTATTTTACAATCGTCTTTACTGTATTGACATGCAGGAATATCACATAATAAGGTTCATAGTGCTTGGACTATGAAGCAGTTATTATAGTATTTATAGCGGGAATTCGGGAATACTTGAAAAATAATCAAATCGTTGTCTTTATACACAGTACGCTCATGTTATGTACGTCACAGGTAAGTCTGGTATGCAGAAGGCAGGCATCTGTAAAAGCTTTCATTGTCAAATGTTCACATCGTTCACCTCGTCATGTCCATTTTAGTGCTTGGAAATGTTGTAGTGTAAGCTATTTTTTACATTTTTTTGGCAAACTTGCCGTTTCTTAAAATAGACAATTGGGATTAAGGTATTTTTCATTGTCAAGTTCTTCACGGACTCTTCATAGTATTCCGTTCCGGAGCTCAATGAAGTCTTTGTTAGCACTTGAATCAAAGCAAAGCAGGCAGTCAAGAGTCAAACCATTAATTCCCATTTCCAATCTATGTACAATATGTCTATACACACAGTTTATATTTACACAAAGTTGGTTGTACATACTTTTTGGAGTCGGCAGCGCCTTTCAAAAAGGTCAATGTCCACATCCAAAAGATGAATATTAGTAATGTATAGATAGATCGTGTATTTATTTACATAATGCCGTAACTACATGTACCGGGTTCAAGGGAGAGGCTCCAACGACTTTTATTTGGTAAATAAATAGAAGCTGAGTTTTAAATATCTATAGATAGTAAAATTCTTAAAAATTATAATGTGGGTTTTAGTGGAGATGCCTTTGTCTTATCGGATTTCCTTTGTACAAAACAAGTTTCATATTCAATTCAACCTCTCCAAGATTTAATCCTCTCTAAAACATAATTCTTCACACTCAAAAATTCTTCCTTATACAACCAATTTAAATTAGATCTCTTCACAGAGAGTTAGCCAGTCAGCTATTACTTACGGAGAAAGCTTGCAAACGGTTCAACGAAAAACCTGTGAAAAAGTTGCCTCGTAGTACTTTCCTCAAATAAGCTTATCCTATTAAAATAGTTTCGGCAAACCAAACTTTACTATTAGAAAGTGAATTCAATGTCGCGATACCTAGCCTATAGCGTAACCTAACCGAACGCGAACTTGACCGAAATTCTCAGTTGCGGTCAATGGGTAAATATGGAACTTCTTTCGAGGGAGCTTTTTCGCAGGGATTTTTTTTTCATGGGCTTTTTTGCCGTTCCTACAGCATTAAGACACTGATCTCATCAGCTTTACCTTCAGGTGAACGAGCTTTTACTCAATACTCCCTGCTCGACGTAATACAAGTGCATGCCCAACTCTCTCTGAGTTGCTGAACTCATTACAAGCCGTATTTTACAAAATTATTGATAGGAAGTACCCCTTTTCATTGAACATTAACTTCACCCCAGGAACATTTCCGAAGATTGGAGCTACAGTGATGGCTCGTATGGGTCTTCATGATTTGAAGCTCTTCATGGAGTTGGTACGAGAAGCGTCGGATTTGGCTCACGATATTAATTTCTCCCCGCCCAGCCGCTGAGCCTGGTAGGAGCCGATGATTGGGATTGAGATGATTCCCATGAACATTCGTGAAGCGGGAGGAGCGGGGCGGATGCTTCTTGAGAACTTCCACCTCCGAATTCGTCCCATAGAGATGCGTTATAATTCCCCGCGGACTGTCAAACAAGTACGGGTTGTCGGTCCAGCGGGACACGAAGGTCCGGAGATGGTCCTTGGTGAGGTCCAGACTTCCGCGCTTCTCCCGCATGCGTGGGACCAGACGAGACGGCGGGATTGGGGACGTGGACGGAGTGCAGATCAAGGAGGAGGAGCTGCCGGACATTCGGTCACGCTCGATGGACCCATCGTCAGTTTGGCAGAGCGGGCTGCTGCTCGAGCTGCTCGTGCCCAAGCCCGTGTCACTCTCGGAACAATCCTCCCCGAGAGAGACGCGCAAGTGAATGTCCGAGTCGACGCTACTGCTAAGCTCAGTGTCCAGGTCTCCTTCGGTCCGCGAAGGGATCCGCGGCTGCTCAGCCGCCTCAGCCGCCGTCTCATCAGAACCCGACCCGCACTCTGAGATTGGCGGTAAGGGTAAAAGCCATCCATGTTTAAGACACGCACTTGCCGACAGTCTTGCACTAAACACCAAACACAGAGGAAAACACAAAGAGAAAGTAGATAAGCATTTAGTAAGTATTATTAATGAGTTTTGTTAAGGTTCACTAGAAAGGACAGGTTGGTCCATATCAGGAGTTCTACATAGCCAAACAGGCCTTGTTTGTGACCATTGCCATATTGCTAGGAACGGACAACTTAAAATCTGTAGTTGTTTTCAATAAGGCAGAAGCTCTAGACCAACTTGAATTTCTATGAAGCTACCTTAAATAATGTACTGCAAAATTTTCATCACTCTTACACTACTGGACTGGATACCGTGAGGCTATGGAAACTCACACACAGCTGTTTACTACGAGTTGGGGATTGGGGAGGCATTTGCTCAAGTCTCGTTAATTCGTGATTCGTTAATCTAAATACGAAAAGTGCAGTTTTGGATTTCTCTAACTTATGCAAGCGGTGGAACAATTCGAAGTGAGCAGCCTCGGAGATACACGTACAATAGAGAAAGAGAGGATTAGTGAAACTGTTATAATTATAAACACTCAAATAGTTTTGAGAAAAGAGAAACAGAATCAATCAGGACAGGCTGAGACAGCTTCATGCTTAGACAGAATATAAACAATACAATACACAGTAATTCAGTTGAATGACTTTGGAGTAATTATTTATGTAAACGGAAGACCTAGACATATGGCGGTAAAGTTCTATGCCGTGCAGTATGCAAGGTTCAAGTGGAAAACCGCGAGAGCCAAAACAGCGAGGTCAAAAACGTCGTACACATCTCAAAACTACAGTGTGAATTTGAAATGTTGCTTTAATGACGCATACCTAACCTTAGTCAAATTAATTGAGATAAATGATCTGCTCGAAAAACCTAAGCTAACTCAAGTGGAGCCAATTTTGTTTGTGTAGCGGTTTTTGTTGTCGCGGTAAACGCTGGTTCCCATGTGCGGCTTGTGTTCCCAGGTGGACACATTTCCTGCTGACAATAGTGTATTCATACAAATACACAAAGCATAATGTGCATGCATCCTACGTATGGGGATTACATGGACGTACGTCAGCCACGAACGCAAACCTAGGCCAACTTTTTATAGCTGGAATATAGAGATAAGTTAGGTAAGGCTGTTTTATATGCTCTTTCTATTTTAGAATGTTGTTCTTGGCAAATTGTCATTCAAATTTTCCATCGTGTGAAATTGGGGATATGAATCGTTCCAAAGAAAGTTTGGACATCCGTAATCCCTCTGTCCCTCAAATCATTTTACTACGTATACACATACACAATAACATATGGGGAAAGTGAAAATAAATAAATTGAAGCCTCAGCCCTCGACGTTGTTAGCTAGCGTCGTAATACTTTTTCTCCAAACTGTTGTATTCCGCTACTGCCATTGACTTGACATATGGGAGCACAAAGTGAGACAGTCAAAGTCGAAATGGAAACGCTAAACTGTTACGTACTGTCGGCAAAGGATTCTTTCTACTCTAGTAATTTTGGGAGCCTTGACGAGAACCAAGGCTTATCATAATCTTGTTAACGCTAGTCTACCGACTGCTGACGAGCACAGAATCTAAGCCTACCTATCAGCTCCTATTACATTTTGCTCCTCTTTCTACAAAAATAGTGGGCCGAAGAGCCTTGAAAACTTACTTTTTGTCTTTCATGAGTAATTTGGAGATGAAGTCTCTGGCCTCCTCCGAGATCTCATCAAAGGACTCGTCATCATAGTCGTACTTTGCAATAGTAACGTTGGCCATCGTCTCCACATCTGGATAAAAAAATCAAGAATTTTAGCAAGAAAATTCAACTCCTCCGCTCCGTTCCTGACTCGGAAAAGTAATTCGATCCAAGTCATGATTTCTCGGCTAAATCGTTGCGGCATGCATAATGTATGAAAAGTAGGTAGGTACTTTACTATTTATTTACACAATATTCCGAATGATTAAAAAATAATGATTTATAACGAAAATATTGGAGCAAAACAAAAAAAAACTCACAAAAAGCTATTTATTTTTTAACCCTGCCATGCAGGCTGGAAACTGGAAATACAATGTCCCAGCAATCCGAGCATTAACACAAAATTCATTAACTTATACATACATAGCTACCCACAGCAAGATGTTCAGCCATTACTATTCCGAGGATAATTGCAGAGCCAAATAATCGATATTTACATTTTAGTCATAAACATGGGAAGACAGTATAGCCTTCGAATCAGTACAATACACCGAACTGATAGGATCGCGAGTCCTGCGCAAATTGACAAAATTTCATACGCGCAGAAATACACTATTAAGGCCGCTACTTTATTTATCATAGGTTATAAACATGTTTAAGTTCAATAATTCATTCCTGCTTGCAATGCTGAGGGACACCCTATGCTTCAATTTGAAGGTTCGAATTGTTTACAAAACTTCAAAATCCCAGATGAATGCACAGATTGGAACATTTAGGCGGTTCTACTCAAAGATGATCGATGAAGTACGGAAGTTTTTTGCACGGCTTAATTGGCTGGCTACCTCACTGTGAGCAGCTCTGTCCGACCGCTTCCACACTTACCTGTTTCTCCCATAAAGGGTGATAGGCCTGAGAGGAGGACATATGTAATAACTCCAATGGACCACAAGTCCGTGGCATAAGTGATCTCCTCAAAATTGACCACTTCTGGAGCCACAAATTCCGGAGTGCCGAAGAGGACCTGCAGAAGGAAGCAGGGAAGAGGTTGAGCCGTTTATACGGGTTTTTACTCCTTCAATTAGTGAGATTTTTTGAGAGATTAGACTTGTGCCCAAACCTGTAGTTTTTTCGCTGGGTCGTAGAAACGTGCCAGCCCAAAGTCAATGATTTTTACACGATTCCCATTTTTGGAGAGGCACATAACATTTTCGGGTTTCATGTCAAGATGAATAATACTCTTGGAATGTATGTACTCGATGGCCTCACAGATTTGACGAACGAAGACAACACAGGCCCGTTCTGTGAGCACAAACTCGTCCTGGATCACGCGGTCAAAGAGCTCCCCGCCACCAACCCTGCGTGACAGTCATTAAAAATCAAAATCAAGATTAAAGCAACAGACAAGCCATGAGGAAATTCTTGACGGAGCGGAGTTACGGGAAATGTAGAAACCCTGACACCAAGACCCATTCAAACACAAATACTACATGCTCTCTGGCAGGATTTCAATTGATTTAAGGCCAAGACTATCACTACTTGCACTACGCAACCACACATAATCCTTTTTCTTCATCCGACAGGCCATGCTTTCTATGTATTTAGTCAATACTGTATCTTTCCCAACCATATAGCAGCCCACTTGGCATCAGCTCCAATTTTCTATACCCAAAAAATAGTACGGTGGTGGGTGCTGCTGCTGGTTGGAAATGGGCGTGAAGAGGTGACTTTCCATGTATGAATCATTCATGGGATTCGAAATAAGCAGAAGAGGTTAGTTTCCTTTTCAATGACACCGCACGAACCATTAACCTTAACCCCCTTCAGTCAATCAACAGAGCTCGTTATTTCATAATACTAAAACACCACTCATAATTAGGTGGATTTGGATACTTCACCAGCCCAGTTGGAGCCTCAGCTGTATCCATACGGAAAATCTAGGTCTATTATTCTTCCTTGACAAGGTCAAACTCGATATTCACATTTAGAATCTGAATAAAGAGACTAATTGGAAAAGGGGAATCTCCGCAGAGCTAAATACTACATATTTACAGGGAGCTGGGTAATTGGTGTTACGGTAAGAAAAGCCGGAACAGTACGTATCTACCATGAATACATTTTGGCTTCACATAGGAAAGCCATGAGTTTAACGAGATCGACGAAAAACGTTCCCTGGAAAAAGTTCTCTCGAAGATTTGTAAATTGCGGTCAGTTTAGGTTCAATTAGTTTAGGCTATTATAAATATCGTGTAAATGGATTGAAATTCCTATAACAAAGTTATTCTAGGTATGCAGAAAATCTTTCCATCAGAGTTTTTGCGGTCTTTGCGGGTTAACTCTTTGGGAGCCGCACTGCATATCTTAATTTGAAATTGAACACGGCACACGAGCCGAGTATCTCGTTTCGGCACAGTATGGAGCCTTGACTTTAAGTCCGCTAATTAAACTTGTAACATGCACTACCTCCGCTCCGTCGTTTAAATATTTTTGACTAAAAAACTTACATTTCCAGGACTAAGCAAGTCTCGGCCCGATTCACGTCTTCGATGGCGTCAAACAATTGAATTAGTCGAGGATGCTGAAGTCGTCTCATTATTTCAATTTCTCTCTCCACATTCCGCTTCTCTTCCTTTCTCTTTGTTGTCACTACTTTGGCTGCTAGCGTGAGGCCAGTTGCCTTATCTCGACATCGGTACACTCTTCCGAACTTCCCTCTGCACACATTAGAAGAACAAGCTTAGTTCCGAATTTCTTAACTCAAACCGGGCTTTGCATGAATTAGTTTCAAACGCAAGAATTGTCAAAGTTATAGGGTCTCTAACACGGTACAGTAGAGAGGGATTAATTCGACATTTTAGAACATCCAAAAACGATTTTCCAGATTAAGTTAGGCTTAGTTATTAACTGATTGAGTCCTACAACGGTAGTCAATGCATAGATTGTTTTGAATTTTTTTTACATTTGCAAAAATATTTCAATACATGTTCTTAATGTATACAAGCAAAGTATTCGAATGTTCTAAAACGTAGAATTACAATAGTTACAATTACACTCGTTCTCATAAACAAAACCGTTAGAAATTAGAAATCGGGTTTCGCGCAGGAAGGCTTTGGACAGGTAATAAAGCTGAACTGGACTAGCTGGAGTTAATAAGGTAAAAGTAATTTTGATCAGGCTAGTTTAGGTTTGCAAAAGCGTTAACATAAAAATTAATAAGTCACTGGAAGCATTTAATATTGATATCGTACCTTCCTATTTCATCTAGGATTTCATAAGCGTCCCGTATGGACGTGTCCCGACGGATTGTCACATCGCGATACGGAAATGAGGGCTCAACCTCTGCAAAAAAACAATAAAAACAAACTAAATAATAAGGGGACGATTATTCACTAAAATACTGCGTATATGCCAGCTGCAGACTTAATTGTAGGTTCTAAGCTACGAATACCTATCCCATCCTCTTATTGTGTAAAGTCGCCTCCTATTTAAATATGCGAGCATTCTCAGTGCATTCCCTCACTCCCCAAACAATTAAAAACAAAGGCTTCTTTTGACGGAAATATTTGAAGCTGAATAAAAGAATGGCGAATAAAATTGTACCCGGAAATCTTGGAGGAGCAAAACAAAGAGGATTTCTACGCCCTCGTGATATGCAAATTTTTTGCCCTGCTGTGCATCTGTTTGTTCTCTTGACGAGAACAAGAGTATTGACAGAAGATGACTCAAATGTTGTCCGGTATTTTGTTTACATGCGGACTCTATTTATTCTTGTCATTAAAAGAATTAGAAAGAGAATAAATATTTGCATCTCCATTTTTTCATGAACAAAAGGGGACGGTAGAAAAGTTCAGTCGAAAAAATTCGTTCGAAAAAAAATTCATCTATCCAGGAAAAACTGCCTTAAAAAAATAATTCTCCAAAAAATGACCTTGGAAATATTTGCTCGAAAAAATTGTCCCCGAAACACTTACCTCGAAAAAGTTACTTCGAAAAAGTTACAGCGAAAAAGTTTCCTTAAAAAGTTGTAATTCGCCGTTTGACCTCGAGTACGGGCCAGGTTACAATCAGTTGGGTTGGACAATGACACCGCGTCTTTGGATTGAATTTCCAAGTTAAGTTAAATAAATTATTTGAATCGGGCAAACTCATTCGAGTGAGCATTTGCAATAGGAAAACTTTTTTGTCGGGGCACTTTTTGCAGGGAAACTTTTTTGTGGGAACTTTTTCTCAACGTGGAACGTCCACTAAGAAAAGGACGAGGAATATTTCTCAAGAATACGTCGACACGACAAAGAGCTGGGCTGATCTTGAGTCAAGTTCAAAATCAGGTTTTATGTAGTTGAGCGAATTTAAATTTATTACCTTTTTATTAGTAGCTTATTAGCTCAATTCTTGAGACGAATAATAGTGGATTGAAGACAAGACTTAGATTTGTACATAGAATAGAAGTAATAAATTATGCATAATAAAAAGTTCCATTATTACCGTCTATTGGATCCGATTCGTCGACAATAATCATTTTGGCTCAAGGGCTCCGTACAAGGAACACCCTCTCCTTTCTGTCAAAACCATAAAAAAATACAATCAAGTTAGACTTGAGATTTGAGAACCATGTGCGTTGTGCTTCTTGGCTTCTATTGTCATAAATAAAGCCACTCAGACGAACGATGAGCTGGCCACTGCGCGCAACACACAATGAGGCATGGCATAACTGTTAAACTTCACGTGCACAAGGCACTTCGGAGCCATAGTCAGCTGCCGAAAAGGCAGGAAGAGATCTAATAAAGCAAATGTTCATTCTCCAATTCGCTAATTTTAGTAATATAGAAAATGTCGCAGAAAATGGATTTCTGTCGTCATTTTACTGTAGGACAAAATGTCATTGAGAGGCAGAAACGGAAATTCTGGGTATTACTGTACGACATATGCTTAATCCTTGGAATGTTATGGAACGCTGAAGTCCTGCAAATGCTCTAGCGTAATTTTCATGGCTTCCCTTGACGAACCAAACGAACGGGGTTAATCAACAGGGACACGAGAAGGAAACGGACGCAGACTACCAATGTGAAAATGGAAAACTTCCTAATGTACCTACTACGTATGCTAATAACATTCTTCTCATTTGCTTTTATTTGATCGTATTATTTTATCCTCGGCCCAGTAATAACCAATTTGAAGAACTTAATTTGATGATGTGGAGAAATTCTGGTTCTCGCACAAGAACTCCCTTGTAGTTAACAATTCTTTTCCTGTAGGAAATGATACGAGGGTCATTTCAAAAGTTTGCCAATTTTTTTGGTAATGGAGAACTTAGGTACAAATGAATAAATTAAGCCGAGAATTTCATGAAATATAAGTGATTCATAATGTCCATATAAGGAAAAAACAAAGTTAATAATAAATCCACCTGTTCAGCTCCTGTTGAAAATTTAGCCTAGAGCCACGAATCTACAACAGAACGGATTCCAGATTTCAATTTCTAAAAATTGAGGTTTTCTGAACTTGCCATTATTTAGCCTTGATTAATCAAATTCACAAGTTCATCTACTATACTTAACGTGACTCTAAGGCAAGACTGCTTACCAGCAAATTTGAAGAATTACCTGACAGCAAAATCATTCTGTTTCTCACCGAATCCATGTGTTGTGCCCGGTTTGAAATGTCAACTATTTAGCACTGATTGTGAGTGTATGTTTTGGACTTATTTTTATTTGACTAGAAGAATGTTAATCCCTTAATTTTTCATGAAATTTTAAGCTTAGTTCATTGATTCCTGCCCGCCCATGTACCATGTTCCTGCCTGAGATATCACACATTACCAAACTGTTGGAAAGACCCTCGTAAGACAGAACGGATCAACAACGGTACTATGAAAATCAGAGAAAACTAAAAATACAACTTATTTTCTCCAACCGTTTCCGCACAATAATTCCCACTTGTTAAAATTACTGTAGGCTGCATAATGGAGCGGAGTGTAATCATTACGCTTTTCTGAGCTGAGAGGACGTACAACGTAACTTAGCCCAAAACACATTGCTCAATCCTGAGTTAGCACAAGAACAAGCGTCGAGTGAAGAAGCTGAGGACTATGAAGAATGATGACAAGGACGAAAAGTCAGTCAAGTGTGACTCTGAGATCTTTTTTGGATCCAAAAGACTGCACTTGTCGACAGATAACTCAACTTAGTATGCTGGGATTAAGGGCTGGCGAAGGCGTAAGCATTACCTGTGTTCTGCCTTCTGCCGCGTTTACAGGTAATTTCTCAAAATTCTTAGCCTTTGTCTCTAGTTTCTTATGCCTGGCTAGCGGGCCCACGCATCAGTGCCAAATACGGATCTGTGTAGCTGTACTGGTCAAAATGTGTACGTGTATTGACATGTTTATAAAGCTGTGTTTTGAGCCCGTAAATACTGAATTTAGAACAATCAATCAGAAGCAGAACAAAAACTTTTGAATGAGAGAACGCATACACACATACACGTATCACGAAATACATAAGCGCGCTATAGGTGAACAAAAGTGAGTTTTGAATTCTGTACAGGTTATCCAGGGTATACCCTGCAGGTTATCAGCCTCTGATTGATTCAAATAAAGGTTACATTTACATTTACTATTTGTATAAGACATCGTTCATCGTCGCTGCGTTGTCAAGGAGACTATCGATTATACCACTCGCTTGTCACAAAGTTGAAACTGAATCCAATGAGGAAATAAATTTTGCCAGAATTCAGCAAAAGCTGCCAGAAGACGCCAGCAAACCCAATCAGAATCCCTCGAAAATGATAAACATACAGATAGATATGCAGCATACACCACAACAGAGTGATTAAGCTCGTTGTATTCTGTAATAATTATTATTCACGAGTCTCTTTATCTCAAGAAATACTGTGTAATTACAATCCTGGAATTTGGGATTTTCTATAAGAATTCCGCCTGGGAAAGGCGTGAAGCTACGCCCTGTGCATTATCTGCTTAATCTTCACCTTGTCTCAAGTAAATAGAATGCAGTCATGGGTGGTTCGTACTAAGTTCTGAATAGTTGGGAAATGTTCTCTTTCCTTAACGTTACGCGTTACTCATGCTGTACTCCTGCTAATTTTTTTGGTAAAGCTTTGATAATCTCAGCCTAAGCCGTGTACCATGACTTGCTCGTGACAGACTAAACGAAAAACGAAACTCAAGACTCTACGCATTTGGCTAATGCTTGAGCTCAAGCGTCTGAATTCAACTTTTAATCTTGCAATTAATAACCGAGTTATACGGAGCGGCTCATAGCAAAAGCAGCAGTCAATAATAATATCCAGAACAATGGAGAACAGACACTAGCTTAACTTATTCTTGCATGGGAATGAAGCTGTGAGCAACTATTTATTGTAATGAAAAATGTTTGACTAAGCTCAGGCAGGGATTATCGGTTTTTACACAAGTTTCATGTAAAATTATTTAACAAATCTTTTGATGCTTTTACACTTGCATATTTTATTTCAGCATTGATACGTACAAGCTTTTGCTTCATCAAATTGTTCTACGAAAAAGTCCCATCCCAGCTCGAATATGTTTGTCCCATTGAAATACTTTGGGCAGAACTAACCCAACTTTACTATTGGAAGCTCAATCTAATGGTACGATACGTAGACGTAGTTGGGTAAGCTAATTGAACGTAACCTGATCATGGATTAACAGAATAGTCAAAGGTTAGCAAGGGAACTTTGAGGAGTGACATTTTCAGGGAACTATTTTGCGATTCCCATATATGAACATAGCTGAACATTTGAATACAGCATAAAATGAAGATTGCATTTGTAGATCAGTGCATGCTCTATAATAAGCTACGCTGAACCGCTAAACTCTTAACTTCCCTTTTGTCGGGCCATTAGTTAATTGGTGAATTCCGAGCATAACGGAAACGTCTTGATAAGGCCAGAGTTATTAGCATATCCTTGAGTTTATTCGGAATGGGGATGGAACAGAAACAAAAGCCTGTTTTGGGAGGATCTCAAAAATTATGTATTATTCCTTTTCCCCACATTTTTTTTTGCTCTAATAAATAACGCTTGATTTGATTACAAAATCCCGTTTTTAATTTCCCATGAATCTCCCATCTCGAGAGGCTACATTGGGTTGAGCTAGAGCAGTAGAGTGAGGCCGGAGTGTGGTCCTGAGTCAACTTAGCGAACACACAGACACACGGCGGAGTTTGGCTCATTAAAAACATTAGTGGAAGGGGAGGGGGTATGCAGATTTCGTGATGGGAGGATGTAGTGAGGCACAATCATAATTCCTAAATGGAAACGGAATCCAACTCTCGTGTCATTAGCATACGGTAATCAGGGAGGGTTTCCAGACCTATCCGACACATTTATGACTTATTTTATTACTATTAATCCTCTGAGCACTTCAGCACATGGGTACTGTTAGCTGGTGGAATTTATTCCATAATAGACCCACTCAACCGTTTCCACAGTTCTCACAAGAAAGGCTTTCCGGTGAGGCGGAACCTACTGGCAAACTAAAGCTCGTCACGTGCCGTGAATCAATCCTGACACATCCGCATGACATAATATTATTGATTTCTATTTCCAAATAATTAGTAAGCCTAGCCAAAATACAGGTTTTCGGCATGTAGAAAGTGTTGAACCGCTTTTGCCTTATTTACATTACTAGATTCCTGACTATGCAGCTTATGAATATGGTTATACAACCTTCAGAAATATTCTCCCACAAAAGTTTACTCGATTTTTTTCCCCGAATGTAGAGCTAACCTAGTTTTACAAATGCATTTTCAATCTACTGGCAAATGGCACGATATATGATGTTTCATACTGTTTTTGTATGTAGATGAACGTAGCCTGACCTGATCGTAATTTTCATGTTGAGTTTTAAAACAATCTGGAGAACTTGTTAGGGTTATATTTTGGGGCGAAAATCTATGGAATTTAGAATTTCCGTCCACTATGCACACCTCAGCACATTATGAGATCACAACTGATCTGAAATTCACGGAGCCTGTCCGTTACCTTACCTAGTGCATCTTACTTTAAGCACGTAATCATAACAACTACTAATTTTGTCATTCAAAAACGCACGAGCCTGACGAAGCACCGAAGGAACGAGCATGGCATGGTGGGAAGTGGGAAGATTATGGTTGGCACGGATGCTTCCAAAAAAAAACATGTGAATATCGCTGTTATTACGTGTTGAATTACAGTATCAGCCGCCGCATCTGAATCTGCATCACCGCAAAAATATGCAATCCACTGCATTCTAAAATAATTCGATTGGCTGGCCGTATGTTGATCTAGGAATATATGCAGGTATTTAGTAATCACTATGAAAGATCTGAAAACTGTGTATGCAAACACGGAAGGAAGACGGTTCCATAAATGACGCCTCAGCTAATTTCAGCTGCACTCGACACAACAAAAGTCCACACATGAAGCCAAAATAGAAGTAGGCATTAAGTAATTGTTTTGAATAGAATAAAAAATTGGACAAAGAGGCTCATGCATGCTAAGGTAAGCATGAACCTTCAAAATAAAAAAAAAGTATTTCTCACTCATCCATATCACCATTAAGTCTTAAGGCCTTTAGAGATTTGAGCCTTTTTAATTCTTGGTCTGCTCCCTCCTGCTTCGCTCTTCGCTTGGGCTAAGGGAACTGCGAATAAAGGTCCCTCGAAAAAGTCCCTACCGAAATTGATAATTTTCAAAAAATTCCCTAAAAAATTCATTTTTTTTTACCCTTTGACCTCAAACTGTCAATTGTGGACAGGTTACGTTCAGTTAGACTAGGCTAGGTAAGCTTTCCTTGTCTTCGGATTGAATTTCAAATAGTAAAGTTAAGTTAGCCATAAGTATTAAGTAAAATCGGTTAAATTATAATTCGAGGAAATTTTTGCAGGGTAACTTTTTCGATTCAATTTTTACAGAGTAACTGTTTGGAGGGTAATTTTGTCGTAGAAGCAGGACTGAGGCGTGCTAACTCGGAATGAACGTGTTAACAAAAAAAAAGTGAGTGTTAAAAATAAGCGTTTGAAGATTTAAAAGCGTCTAGCCGAGGATAAGAATAGATGAGGATTGGAAGTTCAGACTGCAGAACCCCTTTTTTCACGGATCCTTCAAGGTTTATTTCATTTTATTCTGAACAACAAAGCGTAGGACAAGAATCGAACCACAATAACAAAGCAGGAGAGACAAGTCAATGGTCTCTATTACAGCTTTGTGCGTCTCAGTTGCATCATAATATAATTCCGTTTCAAGTGGAAGAGGGAGGAAAATGGAAATGATTTCCTTCCGTTTCCAGGCATGACTTGGAAAACTACATGGGCTGCAGATCATAATGGCTAAGATGGGACAAGGAGAGCAAAGGGTTAAATAACTTCAGTTAGAATTGAACAGAGAGTGCTTGTCTGCTTTGTGCTCTTCATGCTCCGGACTCATTTTGTGCTACATGGTGGAGTTAAGGTATTTCTCTAAAAATAGCAGCTTTCGTGGAGTAGACGGAACAGCTGCCGCTGCTGCTGCTGGATTACACATTTGAGTAAATAAGATGCAAGTTCGTCAGATGCCAAAGGCTGCATCTTAAACTTGAAAGCTAGCTTATATTAGTGCATCAAGAGCTCCTGCTCAACTTTTGAGTTTGTATCCATATTGGAATTAATTGGCCTCAGAGCTTAAGATCATCTCTGCATTTAATAATTTTAATATAATACTCCATCAATTACGTATATCAATTTCTGGGCTACGTGTTCTCATGAATTAATCTGCAGTGGAGATCTACAGCGGAATTAATAATCAAAGGATTATTACTGTTTCTGCGTAGTATCTTAACAAAAAATAGGTTAGGTACTTCAAACCTTTTCCAAAACCTAAACATTATCAATCTCTGTACACAGAAAGTACATTAACCCTCCGCTTCCGCCGTTTTGAGAAAGTATGAAACGAATCAAAACTGTTTTAATAACAATTTCATTTTTTTTGTGTGGCCAAGAAAGTAAGCTTTACTCTAGTAAATAATTTTCCCTGAAACTTTTGCATGATTGACACTGTGCAAAATGAGAACCAAGAAAATTTTGCCATAATGTAAATTGGTGTGACTGTGTAATATCACACCCCGGTGAAATGATCTGTCCAACTTATTTACTTCTGTGTAAATGCATCATGTACTTATTAAATTCGAAAGGAAACAGGCCACAGTAAAGTGATTCTGGCCACAAATCACCGGAAAAATCCAAATTACTACGCATGCATGAGAATATTCATACTCGTATAACACTCTGCACTATACGCGAATGCTGCATATTTATAAATATTTTTATGTAAATCTCTGTGCAAAGGTATATGAGTCGCCGTCGCCGCTATAAATATAAATGATATTATAAGCCGCAATAAATGGCCGTTTTTGCATCTATGCCAATACTTTTTTTTGAATTGCCAAAATTAAATGTTGGAATGGGAAAACAATTTTTGAGTGGACAAAATAATTCGAGCCGTTGTAATATAATGTTTTCGAGGGAATTGCATCGCAGAAGACAATGATAATTTTTACGTAGAACCTGCAAGGTGTATTGATCCTTCCTCAAAGGTACGTATCATAGGTCGTTGATTGTTGATTAAACAGAATATTAGCAACTAACACTGCACTCTGCCTACCGTTAACTCTTGAAATGGAACGATTTAACGACCTTGTGTGCAATTAAGATGTGAAAAAGTGATTAGGACCCTGTACAGGTACAACACACTTTAGTGTGAAAAGCATAATTGTTCCTTGTGTTCAGCAGCATGGGAAAATGATGAGTTTATTATTATACGAGGTGGAATTAACCTTGTCTTCAATTCATCACTGTAACTTGACCTTTTTTGTCTATTGTTATTCCTAATCCCAAACTCTCAATTTTTAATTCTAAATATCAAGTACTGGCTTTGCCATTGCAGTTTAAATGCATGCCACGTCTGTTTACAGAATTACGCAGAGAGCACAGGATACACGATGCTAAAAATGTACGATTGCTGTATTAAGCAGACGCTAAACATAGCAGCAGGATTGCGATATTCTGGCTTGAATATATTATGCATAAATTCATTTACATTACAAAATGCACCTTGTAATCTAAAATCTGTTTTCACAAAACGTTTCCCTTACTCAAAAATGCATTCTCATAAATTCATTTGGTAATCCTCAGGAGAATAGAAATGGAAGTATATTTTCCAGAAGTTCTTTTCATATCGTTTTCCTTAGTTTATTCTAATATTTTAATATCCTACGTCAAACACAAATTCTAATAATTGCCATCATTCTCAATTGCCGTTTACAATTTACAATTGGCCCAGCTTCTGCGAGTTTCTGATTGTGAGCCTTTGGCTTAGAGACCAGGTTCTCCGCGATCAACCTGGAAAAATTTCCCCTCTACCCTCTGACCTCAAACTGTAAATCAGGTTTATTTATTAAGTCTATTAATTTAAATAATGGTGCCCTTGGATTTTTCATGCAGCAAAGTTAGCTTGGGTTAGCCAACAGTATTTAATTGGAAAATTTATTCGAGGGAACATTTTTGCAGGGAAATTTTTCGTAGAATCTCAAAATTTTCATACGAATGGCATTTACTTTAGTTAAATGCCTTATGAATAATTCTCTAGAGGCAGTAGACATGCAATTTCTTCCAGTGCAAATAACGCACGAAAACCTGTCGATGGCATGATCGATTTTTGTTTTTAGAAAGCACAGAATATGGTACATATCTGCAAGTTACAGTTATTGAACAAATTGGTAAATATGGAGCTTGCGATTTCAATAACTATTTGTTTCTCGATATTTACTGATACTACACTATTAGGACTTATAGGTTCTTGTCTCAACAGAATCATCTGGGAAGACGTGTAAAAAAAGAAAGCTGAAACCAAATAATGTAAAATAGAACGGAAATAGCACCTTGTTATTAGCGTTGCAGCAGGTGACACTGGCTCCTCCGCTTCTTGGCTTGACTACTTTCTTCAAAACGTCCAAAGAATACGAATTTTCTTCAACTTCTTTTTCCGCAATGGACTCTGGTATTAGTAAATTAATCTGATGACGAACAAGTTTTCCTGATTCAGTGTAGAAATCTACTCCAATCTATGTAATATACTGCTATAGCCAAATATTGTTTATTCCGTTCTTGTTCCTTTGCTTCTCCCTCACACCCTTTTCTTTCCGTTTCTCACTGATTTCGTGTCCATGAATAAATATCGAATGATTTATTTTTTTTTCAGTTCCTACGTACACACAAATAATCCTTACACTACTTATACAACTCCTTTATATTCTATTGTAGTTCAAAATAATCAAGTGGGACGGCGCCTCCGAGATGTTCAATTCACAAAGACGCTCAAGCTTGACTGCAATTGTCAGGACTATTGTTTTGAGAAATCGGGCTCCAGATTGGCAACTCGGGATTTTTGCGGAAATTGTTTGGAACAGAATGCGTGTGACCAGGAGGGAGGCCGAACAAGGAATGTCAAGCTGACGGGAATGATTTGGGAAGACACGAAATTAAATTTTTAGGTTTGAGAAGGCTTTAGGGATGTCATGCCTTCTGCTTGGTAGCTTTGAGTTGGGTGTCTCCTTTGCAATACTGAACGGCAACTTGGGCTCACCAACGCAAAATAGCCTCTTCACGGCCAAACAGTCTCGTTTCCTTACAAACGTAGGCTATGTAGGAGACGTAACTCACAGAGATTTCTGCTCTTGATTCCGGCTTGGGCTCCCAGGAGGATTTGTTCGCTTGGATGTTGGGTGGAGGGCTTATGTATGGGCGCTGCTGAGGCAGCACGGAGAATTGATACAAAACACGAAATGCCGAAACCCGTGAAAAAATAAAAAAACATGTACAAAACTGTTGAGTTGCCACTGCCAGTAGCCAAAATTAGAAACCCCTGAAAAATTCCAGATCTGTAGTGGCATACGTTCTACAATGTACGTATTTGGTACAACTCTATAAGAATTAATGTGAATTGCATTATGTGATTGTACTGCATTTGCTGCTGCTGATTGGATTTCCATCAAACTCGTGATACATTGATGTAGGCAACATGCTATGAGCAGCACTGCAATCGACTTGAATGCTTATTTTCAGTGCGCTTCCGTTGCAGATTGCCTCATCTAGGACATAACACGTCTTGAACTGTGTTGGTACATCTATTTAGTTACATTGTTGCTCAGGATTCTAATTTAAATAATTTATAATTCAAGGGCATTAGGTATCATCCGATTTTCCATCCGTTATTCCTTCCGTGGGTAAACTAAACACTTTATTATTTATTTCTAGACTATTGTATCATTCGAGAATGCACAGCTTACACCTCGTTAACATCACCCGATGTTCCCATTGAATTGAATTCCTTCAATACTTGAGCCATTTCCTGTTACCCTTCTGTTTGTGTAGGTGTAGCCATTAAATGGTGAATGGCTCTCCGTTCCGTTCCGTAATACCAAACCCTTGTTGGTAAATAAATTGAGTAGGTAAGTTTTGTTCTGTTATACAACGACATCCGGAATTCCCAAATTGTGAAGGATTTGAGAGTTTGGTGCAATTTTAAGACTTTTATGATAGTGGCAAGGAAGAACGGAGTGGCAGGTAAGTACTGTTAACCGCACTACACAAGCTTGCTGTGTGACAATAGGGAAACAGATATACGATATGGAATTTCAAGAGCAGACAGGAGACAGACTTGGGATGAAGTAATTAGGCGGATTATGGTGGAAGACAGAGAGAATTCTTCAAAATACTGTATTACAGATTACAGTGAGCCGTATCCACTTCTTTCCCAATGCCAGCCAAGTATTGCATATTGCCTACAGTTAAAGTGAAGGTAAATTGCAAATACAGTTCCATGGGCGAAAGGCACAAAATCTCAAGATGACAATACAATGTAGAGAACACACACATTATGCTAAATAACTGCATTAAGACTTCCCCTATTCGTGTAGAAAGTTAAGCGTTCAAACGCATTTTAAATGGAGACCCTGTAATTTGCTCCAAAGTTTGCTACTACAAAAGTAAATTATTAACTACATCATGACTCTGTGGCTAACCACGACTACTGTTGTTGACGATCATTTAGTAAACCTTTTTTTGAGGAATAAGAAAGTGAAGTGGGGCTAATGTGCGTTTGAATTTGAATTCGTACCTTCTGCCGTCTACTATGTATCTCTACTCTTCAATTCCCATAAAGTGTGCAGTGCAGTCTTTTATCAGATCCTCTTGTCTATACATAGAACACTACGAGTAGTCAGCCTTAACCACCCAACATTTTGCGAGTGACAAGGTTTAGTAAAAGGATGAGATTGCAAGATGTTGACATGACTTGTATGCACACCAGATTTTATGTTGCATAAAACGAACAAGATATGCAATGCAGAGCTGCTTATGACAGTTTAATACATTAAAATTAAACACAGCTGCATATATAATAGGCTAAAAATTTCCCTGCGAAAAAATACCATGAGAAATTATTCCTGCGAAAACGGTCCTGCAAAAAAATTTGCTCAAAAAAGTTCCCTACAATAAGTCCACAATAAGTCTACAATAAGTTTTCGATACACTTAACCTAACTTTAGTATAATAAACTCAATCCAAGGACACGATATTTAACCTAGCTTAAACTAACTGAACGCAACCTGGCCAAAATTTACAGTTCGAGGACAAAGTTTTCGAGAGAAGTTTATCGAAGATAATTTTTTCGACGTCCCTTAAAATCATATCAAGTGTTGATTCTATTCGTTTTAGATGCATTTTACTTTTTTCACTGAAACACTGTGATAATATAATTTACATTTTCGTGTCCAAATGTAATATTTCGGAAATAAAAAGTGTGACTATCGCAGTACTTGCTTTAACGTTATATAACTTGATTTTGTGGACGTATTTACTAGCTTGCTACCAAACCATATAACTTTTGCCAATCTGCATTAGACTAGTCGAGTCTGGAAATTCGGTTCACACTTCCGCAATTATAGGAGGATTCCATGTTTTATCTTTTTGGCAGTCCTTTAGCTTCTGCAGTAAAAACGACATTAATTATTTTGATGTGTGGGTAGTGAATAAGATATTGGAATTCTGAGTTGGAACAAGAATAAAACTCTGAATCTCTTCCTTCTCAGCAGAGGCTCACAGTCTCTTACGTTGTCTGTGAATTGGGCTCCATCAAGTCCGGAATCACTGAACGTGCGTTTCTCTTGCCTATCTCAATTCTTAACCTCAGCCTAGCATAAAACAGAACTTTGCTTTAACATGAATTGAGTGGCCTGGTTATAGTCACGAATCATTGCAAAAAGTATCATAATTCCAATTTCTGATTTCAGTCGTCAGACTCGGCTCCTGAATTATGGACTGATCACAAATAGCGGGTTACACTACAAGTTTTTTCATTATCATGTAGTAATTCGACTTAGAGTATGTTTTACCTGTGATGATATTATATCGAGTTGCTCATAGTGATCTTCTCGCATGTTAACTACATGCCGCACTTGCCGTATTTCGAGGGTCCGTGGACGCAACTTGGGTACCAAATACGTGTAGAGGAAATCTTAAAAAGGAATCAACTTGCTGTGAGCAGGTCGGCAGAATTGGCACTTCAGTTGGCAGATTATACCATTTATAAAGCTTTAAATTTCTTATCTCGTAATCAGATTGGTATATATTTAGCTAGACATGCACTAAGTTATCAGGACATTCATTGAGCTTTGTTTTTCACGGAGAATCATAAACAACTCAATAAGGCTCAGGAAACATTTTTTTTGAAAAGATACGGAAATATTCCAAATCCAATTTCAAGCTTTAAACTTTTAAATTGCAACCAGAGATGTGGCTCTGCCTCTCTGAGGTCTGAAGTGAGAAAAATATATGTAAATCCAATGGAGACATACATATGTACACCCGATTTTCAAAATCTAGCCATTTGCTTCATATAAATTATTTCCGACACTTATCTCAAGCGAAGAGCAAGTTTAGAAAGCTGCTCTGACGCGATTGGAATGATTTTACTGGAGAGAGAGTGTAAATACAAAATACAATGCCCATTATTTTAGTACGTCGTAGTCCCTGTTTTGAATCCCATGGTGCCAATCTTTTTGGCACCTAGTACGTAAATACACGGATTATACTCAATTTCCAGCCAACATCTTATTTCTAAATTAAAATTAGCCATTCAGAACGAAAAGCATCACAAGGAGAGTTTTGTATGCAGAGGAAGGTGACCTTGGACCACAAAAATAGATGACATTTTAAGAGCCTATTAATTGTCGTACACTGTCAAGGAATATTAAGTAAATAAAACCGTAATTCATATTTATATTACTCTGGCTTCTTATCTTTCCATTATGATGGAATTCTACGCATAATAGCTCACTATTTAAACAACTTTTAAACGTTGTAATTAACGCTTGAATGAATCAATATTGGTTGTTCCTAAAAGCCGTGTACGATGTACAGAGCTGCTCACAGTTAACTGGCCAGCCACTTGAAGAATCCCTAGTATTTTAACACACCATAACAAATACACTCATATTTTTACAGAAATGGTCCAATACAGCTTTGCCCCATATTTTTGTCTATTTACTAACTTAACTACAGTTTTTGACCTTCAAAATTAACAGTTGTTTCAGTCACAAAAAGTAAACAATTTAAGTGTTTTTGTATTTGCCCAATTACATTATGTTGATGTGTACTAAAGTTAAGAATGTACTCATTTTATATTGAAACGGCTTAGTATTCATGTCAAAAGCTGTAGTAAAAATTCAAAAATATGGTGCAAAGCTGTAGTGGACAATTTCTGTAAAAATATGGGGAAAGCATGTATTTTTAAGGAGTCTTTACTATTAAGCCCGTGAAGAATTCTATACTACTGTTTCTATATTTACTTTAGATGCTATCCCATGACAGTAATGAAAGAATTTAGCGAAATGTTGTTAGCCAAAGTTTTTTGTAAAGTAAATGGCTGGCTAATTCGCTGTGTGCAGATCAGTGTATGAATATGGTCGGAGCCCGAGGTTGACAAGAAAGCACCGCCGTTCCTGCTGCGTAGTATTCTAATGCACAGTTTGACAACCACTTAAAATTCCAGATCGCCTTGATGAAAATCTAGTCTTAATCTTAAATTACTCCAACTTGTAATTTGCGCATTCTAGGAATGGAAATTGCTATGCATTTGAAGTCAAAGTGAAGAAAAAAACGATAATGACAAGCTTATCCGATAACGGCCTTTTTGACCAAAAACGTCCAAACTATCAAGCTGAAAACCAGTTTTATTAAAGCCTTAGAGTAAAACTTCATCTTTGGTGAAATTGATTACAAAATGCAAGTGTTTTGTTTTGCTGAGAGCGTAAGTCTGAGTAGCAGCCAGCTACTGCTCAATTTCAAGTAGCGAAGGCGAGAAGATTTACTGCATCCCAAACAGTTGCTAACCATTTATTTCTAATGAGTTTATTGGCATCGGAATCAAGCTTAAATCGAGCAGAGCAGCAGCCTTCTCCGCAACATGTCCCGGGTTTGAATTTGAATGAACGTGGAATTGTGGAATTAACCAAAATATTTCTGCAACGCAACATTACATTGGAGTTATTAATATATACGTAGATAATGTTGGGCCTATGTCAACAAAAGGGTTTTTGGCTTATGAACCAACTAGCACTTCATTTTCATTAGATTAAGAAACAACACGTAGAGCCTGTGCAGACGTTAATTAATTGATGTCGTCTGGGCTGGAGATTGTGGTTGCCCCATTTGAGTCAGTAATGCATCATCCTGGTTTAGTTCACTTGCCTTACGAACGCCTCGCTATAGATTTTATTTATATTACGAAGACATTCTTGCTGAAATGCTTGAACTGGATATTACGTGGCTTTACAAAGGAAAATAAGGGCAGGTCACCGACACGACGCCATATGAAAGAAATGTTTGCATAGTTTACAAAAGACAAAGCAACGCCTGTAGTAACGTATTCGCTTTATAATAGTTTACTATTTAGCATTATAATCTTAAGCCAGGTATAAGTTTTATTTTTAGAAATCTACATAATAGAATGGATAACCTGTAATTTAATTCAACAACAAATAATAGAGGGCTACTCAAAGAGAGTTGGGTTTGTGTGTTACGACGACAACTTGGGAACCAGAGTTGTCAAATCTATGTGCACGAGCTATTCATTAATGGTAATTAAAAAAATCCTAGTGCAGTTCGTAATTCTTCTACGGAAAATCATTTATAAGTTTCGTGTAACTACTAAATATGTGATGCTTTACGAAAATTGAGCTTAACTTTAATACTTTAGAATCCATTATCTTATAGCTACTGCATACGTCTTCCACGCAACGTAATGTCAAAATGTCTTTAATTTCATATTTTTTTAATGCTTATAATTATAACATATTATTAATTTAAACATTTTTTATTGAGCCAAACAGTTTACTTAAAGCATACGTAAATGTTCGGAAGGCATTTAAAATTAATGTATCGACCGACCACTGTATTGTATATCTGTATTAACAGTATAAGCGATTTTCTAGTTAGCCGTAACAGGCATATTTGTTAGATCGTAGCATACATCGCATTGAATTGTTCAACCGTTGAGTGTAACGAGAGGCTAATTTGAGCTGAATATAGAGGAATGAATTTCGCATAATGCATATATTATTAGATCGATTGGCGTCATTCAATTTGAGTGTAGGATTTCAAATGCTCTACTCGTGTTGACCCAGGCGCCTTCCTATTCCCGAAATAATTTCAAAATCTGTATTTTCAACATACCCACTCACGTACTACAAAGTATAGCACGTTTTTTATATGCTTCGAAGTCATGGATTATTTTATTCGTCCAAACTTTTGTAGTTAGCAACGTAAACGGAATATTAAGCTCTGTATTAGACTTTATACACTTTCGTGAAGTGTGCATGATATACGAATATGACGCCTACTACAGCTAATAACTCAGACATAAATAGTAGACTTAAGGCTATGTGATGTCGAGCTCGGTTGGCCTGGGGTTTGCCTTCTCCGCGTGGATCGCTGTGAGGCCCGGCAACAGTCTTCAGTATTCAGTA
>JAQFXY010000461.1:0-27127 GCA_034693865.1 Ceratophysella sigillata | reverse complement strand
CTTGTGTACATTATGATTTGTGTGTGAATTTGTATGTACGTTTAATTACCTATTTATAGGGTTAATAAATAAATAAAATAAATAAATAAATAATGCAAGTTAATTGTTCGAATGCTTTCTGCTTTATAAAACGTTATGCTGGATCATTCGGCAATTGCCTTTAATTGTGTGTGTTACGAATGGCATATTACAATGTTCATTTAGCTTCGTTTCAGAACAATTTATTACATTGATTTTAAAATAAATGCAGCAATAAGACAGCCATCTACAACACAACGCATTCCACATTTTCCCATAAATTGTGTATTGGGACAGTAGTGTACAAGTACATAATAGAAATGGAAGGAAGCGGAATTAAGGATTTATTCATCTTAATGTTAAACACGGCTGTTGGCTGTTCTGCGTGGAACATTTGGTGCAGGTTGTCATGGAACTGGAGTTGTTTATGACCTTGTGTGTGCACAGATAACATTCACTCAGAAGTGTAGACCTCAAGAGCATTAAAAACAACTCATTAAGGATTGAGAGTTTCAAGGAAGTGGTAGCATCCGAATTGAGCGCAGCAATTTGAACTTTCAAGCCTACAGTTCATTTTTCTACTCTTTCCAGTCGAGTCACCAATCACTAAACACTGCAGTTTTTGTACTCGGCAGCTGTCTGTTTTTGTTTGTCGTCATCGTTGTTATTGGATCGTTAATAAACAAGTTGTCGCTGTCGTCTGCGTGCCGTCGTGTCACGCTTTACCGGTAAGTAATCATTCCTAACGTGTGTCGTATGTATTCCGAATTTACGTCCGTTTGTCGCGGTTAGTTTTGCAAACTGGGAGGCCGATAATACTCCATAACCTGTCTGTCTATTGCGGGAATGTATGCACAATGGCAATGGAAGTGCAAGCGGAAGTCAGCATTCTTCATTTAGTAATGCTATCAGTGCAGTGGTGGTTAGTAATTTTGTATAGCAAACAATAGGCGACCAACGATTTGCTGCTTGTTGTCATAGATACAAATCCTGAGTTTGTTTACTCTCTCTCTCTGACGCGTAGTTGTAAGAAGCATTCAAACTGGTTCAGTCGACATCGAGAGTTTGCGTCCGGATTGAGCGCTATAATTTGAATTTTCAAAAGTTGAGTTTTGTTTCCTTTGCTCTTTCCAGTTCTTGTGTTTGTGTTCCGCTACTTGTTGATTGCTGATCAACTGATTACTGACAACTGATTGTTATGTCATCCGGTCGTCAGTCCATACAGTTGACAGTGACAGTTATCCATCAGTGAGACGTGGGTCAGTCGTAGTACATACATCGTGAGCCCTTTGTTCGTCGTTTCTTCATAGTTCAGCTTAAGCTTTCTTGCCTGTGCTTCGGTCATCAGTTTATTTCACTATGGACGAGCCTATTATTGCTATTGTCGTGGAGGATAGTAATGAGATCCGGATTTTGTCTCCGCCAAAGACAGCGTCTTCAATCGGTAGCAGTCCTGATGCTAGCCCACCGAAACTAGTTCCATTGCCAAGCCATTCGAGCATGGAGTTGTGGGACGGACTTGATGTTACCAAGAAGTACGAGGGTGACTCTGATATTGGCGAGGAGGGTTTTTACGAGGGTGATGTCAGTTCATTCAATCCAGACGCAATGGAAAAACGAAGCAGTACATCTTCTTCAACGGCACCAGGAACTTCCAGTTCCACAGGTGCACACTCTGGAACGACAACGGATGTTGAGACCGAGAGCTTGGGAACGGTGATTGGACAGTCTACCTCATCAAATGAATCTGAAATGGTCGAGACGGAGTTGGAGGGAGTAAAGACGAAATATCCTATAAGCTCTTGCTATTACGGTGAGGCGCTTCGTGTAGGGAAGCAAATGTGGGATGCCAATCGCTTTGGGATGTACCGGAGATTCCTGAATGGGCGCCTAACAATGGCTCCGGTAACACTCGTATGGTGGATTGTTGAGGCATTTGCTATCATCATGGAGATTACATTGCTTCTCGAGTAAGAACTTCTGTCATCGTCGATATGATTTTGCGGTGCCTCAATCGCTAGCTTATTTACAATTTTGTGCTTTTGTGTTTTTACTAGGTATGAGAAGTATTACAAGGGTGGTTTGATAGTTTCCGTGGGCTTAACAATCATCCTTGTGTTAAGTTCGATTCGAGCTTTTTTTAATTGCGATCATGTGGTCTTTAAAGCGAGCTTTTCTGAAGCTGTCCGGAGTTCTCGCCAAGGTGAGTACAACAGTCTAAATGCTCATTTCATTCTTTGAAAGTATTTAGCACGTACTGGCAAATACAGAGTGTATTCTATCTACTGCATAGCTCATAAACTTGAAATGCCTTTTCAGCCTTCCTTCTGCAACCTCCCACCAGTCCCATTAGAACCCAGCGATTCCCACTTGGACCAGTGGTACCCGACTACTGCCATGATTGTCAGTGCTTTCGGCGACCGGAGTTCTTTCATTGCAAAGAGTGTGACGTGTGTGTGCGTAAGTACAATATTGTGAATAGCAATATTGCGTTCTTCTCAGAATGTTATCCAGCATTTCCGTTGATATTTATCCCACAGCCTTTTGTATTACAGGAGGTTCAGACTATCATTGTGATATAGTGGGGTTTTGCGTTCCTTCAGAACAATCCCTCGGGTTCAACTGCATGATAATGAGTATTGCATCATTGCATTTCTTGTTGTTTTGCTCGATGTTTGTGGAATTCTATAATCGTGAGTGTGAATTGTAATATAAATGGTTACGAACATACAACTGACTACGGATACAAATATTCAACCGAAGATTTTGAACGTATTTCAGGTGCCGACTCAAAACCAACCCTTTGGTACAACCATTCGTGGTTATTTACTGAGACTTGTCTAGACGCTGCTCTCATAATCATGGTCATTTCGTATCAAGCGCTGATGATACAATACTACCGGCTTATTGATCGACGGGGAATGGTGAGTAGAGACCTGTTTATTCCTGTACATCTCTATATCGTGGCTTGTAAACTGGAAATGTGTATTTGTTCCTAGAACCGACGTACGGGCCCCATTGCTTCCGGAAACGTTGTTTAAAGCTCCTGGAATTCCCATCACTACCACAACAAAACTACTAATCATTAATTTCTAGTCGAAGGTATCACTTTCACTGAAACACGCTATTTAGGCTATACTACTATATATCACAAAGTTGCGTGAACTTAGCATGATCTTAAAGTACAAAGTTATATGTGTTAAAAAATCGAATGTAGGACGGGCTTGTTGCTAGTATTCTGTTATGCTGTCGCTACGAAATTTACCCGATGATGCTTACTTAGTAAATCAATAAAAGGATTTTTTAAATGTCAACAACAACATAAGTAAACTCTGATTATTTGATTCATATGTTTTATGCACAAGTAAGGTAGCGTGTCAACTAATCTCCTATGTACGCTTAATAAATGCATCCAGGATGCGCTTATCCTTCCACTAAAGTATGCTAGTGAATAAAGTTTAGCTGCGGAAACAAGTAAGTTCAATTAAATCGTTAAATAAGAGCCACGTCCATTGGGTTGGGGTATCCCCACCATACGTACGTATTTCCAGCGTTATTCGGCAAAGTTGGAGTTGAAGTTGATTATGCTTTAAGATTCAAATCAATTTCGGGTGACTGAGTATTCATATTCATGCAAGTACAAGTCCTGTCTCTGCGACTAATAAGGACTCGTCCCAATTACTCACTAAAGGTAGTGTTCCAAATGTTGAATAAAAATAATCCCTTCCGCTCTGATGAACAAACTCAAACACCAACTTTTCATAGAATACACAGCATACAGGTTCAAATATTCCTTTTCTGGGTTGAGACAGGATGCATAAGTTAAGAAGACAAGCCGTGGCAGAGGACTTTTATAATTTTATAATTAAACTTTCGACTAGCTGTGTGCAGAGAAAAAAGTTACAAGTTATACCTCAAGTCGTCCATAATCAAGGACCCAAGTTTCTTACAGTATTATTCATAAGATTATCATTATTCCAGAAAATGTTTCTCTCGCGGATATATATAGCAGAGTTTCGTTTCATTCTTAAGTCTTACCCAAAAAAGGCAACTTGAAACATTAGGATTGACTAAGCAAGTTTGTAGCTAATTCTTTCCTTAAATAAGGACTTTCTCTTCCTTGGCCTTAATGCTACCCTTATAGGGTTCTAACAACGCAAGATTCTTGAGATGAGAGTTACCCGTATTGTGCCGAGTGACCTAATGCCGATGATCCGAATGCCGTGTGGACAAAATGCCGTAGAAATTATATTACAGGAAGGACCGAATGCTATTGAGTTTTTCCTAATTCAGCTCGATTCTAATTTCTAATGTATTTTCTTCCTTACATTTTTAGAATATTGCGCTATCCAGTTCTTGATTTTCCCTTTAGTTTTCAATTTTTCGATCTACCCTACTAAAGCCATTTTTACGTAGCTTTTCTACGAAGTGTAACCAGTTTTTGGAAGCTAGTTTTCTAATCGATTGTGCTTCGGTAGAAGAAGAATAGACAGAAGACTTATTGTTTCACGAAACGAAAATGCATACGTTATGACATGCGTATTGCAATTTCACAGTAAATATAGATTTACTTACTGTGTATCTTTATGTTAGACTTTTGTAATTTTTACAATGCTTAGCTAGTCCAGGAATATTTTACTAATATTATTAGCAAGCTTCTTGGTAGCTCTTAAATAATTATACAGTTCTGCTGTACTGTACATACACAAGTGCATAGAATTGAATTAGAAAAACGTTACGGCATTCGGTCCACCCTGTAATATAATTTCAACGGTATTTAGTCCACACGGCATTCCAATCATCGGCATTAGGTCCCCACGGCATTGGGTTTCGCGGCGCTAGGGCTTCCAACCGAGACACACACCTTATAAGACATATACGATCCTATGAAGCACAAAATTAGCACAGAAAAAAGTGATACTAGCCCTACCTCTCAAGCCGCACTCGAGGAAAAGTTGGGAAAAGTTTCTGAAATTGTGCGTTTCTCGGAAGATTTTTAATGCAATAATACTCACGTTGAAAGTTAATCCTAAGTTTCTAAAACAACATCACATCATATCACTAGTTTGCGAAGACAAATGATGATACTAAAAAAGGCTACGTAGCGTACGTACGTTTTTCAGACTTTAATGCATTGGTTCACTTGGTTGCCGTACTGCTCACAGCGAGTTGGTCCAAACGTGCATGCAGTCACTACAAACGAAACCTGCTACTAATAGCTGTGCTGTTTACTGTTGTCCATGAATGTAAAATGTAAATATGCCAAGATACACTTTGAAATTATCCTCAATATTCAATTCTGACTAATTCGGTGTAAGAAGCTATATGTTTACAAATTACGTCGTACCTTCTCATCCTCCCGCGTGAAACATCCGTAGTTGGTACACCGGGCTTTGTTGACCACTTGAGCCACAGCAATAATTTCCTCTCCGCACGCACTCCGCACGGCCATGCAGAGGAGCGAGTCCGTGTGTTGATTCAAGATCCGATCTACTCCAGCATTGTACCGCGGGTCCTGGGAAAAGTAGATTCAAAAGAGCTCAGGTACTTACTGTTCCTACCGGTAGTCATTTTGTTTATTTACACTTTTCATGAAGACCCAGCCGTCATAGCGGATGTTGTAAAAATTAAGACAGACAGAGACAGCAATCAACCTCGAAGTTGTTCAAGCTTCATTTGAGAAATAGCATTGGCGGAGCATATTATTGGGTTGGATATATTTTAGGACTTGAGGACGAATGGGAAAGGTTCTTTTTTACCGAGACGCCTGACGTGACCCGGTGCGTAATTGAATCCTTGATTTGATTCCTGTCTCTCTTCCGCTTCGAAAGTGGTTTCAAGGCGGAGATAGAGAGAATTATTAGTGCGGTTGTAAATGTGGGCAGAGTGAACAGAGGTTCATGTCTCTGTCTATATAGGATAAGACAGAAACCCGGGCTCTACGAAAACTTTACCCACTAACAAGTTCACTCGAAAAATCTAGCCAGGCCAAGTGCACTCGAATGAATGTATCAGGTTAAAATTCTTAAATTCAACATAGCGACTCCATATATAGCGTGACTGAACGTAAACTGACCAAATACAGCCTGAGATCAATGGAGAAAAATGACTCGGGGCAACTTGTTCTAGGGAATTTTTTTGCAGCTACATTTTTCGCTGTCACCACAAGGAGCAAGTACCGTCTTAAAAACGGAGCCTAATCCCGGACGGCATTGGAGCTGAATGAGAGCGAAAGGAGAAAGTTGAACGTACCTCGTAGGCCACTTGTAAATTGACAGTTTCCCCAGTCTCAGCAACCCAACCCAATATCCCTTTTCCCCATGGAATCTGAACTGCATTGTCATCGGATGAAGAGGGCAGTATGTTGGCTCCGCACGGAACGTCAAATACCTGCAAGTCAAAGAAAACTTGAGAACTTTCGTACGGGCACTTGCTTGAGTGAACAATGGAATGGCTGGAGGGTCTGGAGAAGCAGGACTTTGCTACACACAGTTTCTTACTTGAGAATACTAAGTACAATGGTGCGAACGAGGAGAACAATAAGCAAGCTTCTTAAGCGCGCGGGAGGACAATGGATAAGCTTCTAAATTGGTTTGCCTATTTCAACGCTGATGCCCTGGTGTTTAGTCGACCAACTTTCATGCATTCTCAAACGCCTGGAAGCCTGGTTCACTAATTATTACCATGATAACTTTTTGGATAACTTGATGAGAGCCACTGCGTAGCCAGCAACTATAATACATAGATAAGCTCAGTTTCTTATAAAATAATTAATAAGGGCCTGAACATTTAAAGGTAAAGACGAGAGAGCCAGAGCATCTCATGCTTGTCCGAATCAGTGATGCTGGATAATCTTAATTCGTGCCCGTTTCAGGATGTTCGGGTATTATATTCTCGAGAAGCTGGATAAAGCAGAGCCTTCATCTTGGAATAACACGTACTCCTAATTGGCATATCTCTCCAACGACTTCCAATTGTGGAATAGAGCCAGCATCACTTCCAATTCCTGTGACCTTTCAGTCTGCTGGAAATATATGTATACACCTTAGACCTACGCAGACAAATACTACTGAACTTGGAGGACATTTCACTGAGCTGTAGTTATGGATGTGGTGTGGTAGCAAATTCGAATCTGAACCTGGGACAGCCAGGATAAATGAGTTTTGAAATTATGTGTATTATTCAACTTTGTACTTTAGACTTAAAAAGAACAAGATGAAAACTGTAAGAACAATTAAATAGTAGCTTCAGATCGCAACGAATATTAGATGCCATGAAGTCAACGCTCTAATGCTCTATATGCTTGTCTGAAATCCATATTACTCCGATTTGCGATGCATGTTTTATTTTATCTACAAAGTTACGGCATAGTAAACCAAAAAATTATTATTCTAACCCATTTCTAGTTGTAACATTTATGTATGTCAATTTTTCTCTACGAGCTTGAACTAAATACAAGCAAATAAATAACCTTTTCGATCGATGTTCATTGTTTATCTATAAGTTGAGTATTTATGAACCGATTGGGCCAGGATTTTCCGTTAAATCACCAATGCATTTCCAAACAGATACGTACTTAAATAGGTACGTATGCTTATTTTGTCTCTGATCTTATCTGCATTCATTATGAGTGGGTTGTGTACTCCTATTGTGGCGCTTGAGAATTTTTGGCGGCTTAGTTGGAAGTTGGGACTTATTCCCACTTTGGGAATATGTCCATTGGGATTATCGTTAAGGTGAAAGAACTTAGTGAGTCTAACCTTTTCGATCGCTTCCTATAAACTGGACTATATCATAATTAATAATTCAAATACGACATGAGTAGTCCCTAATTTTCAACTTTTTCCATTAAAACAAAATTCATGTAGAGAGCTTTCGCTACGTATATCGGTTCTCAGAGTTCCAGTTACATAAAACAAAAATGAAATGAAAGTTGCGTCGGAACTTTCCAGGCAAATATATCATTAACAGGAAATTATTGATCTTTATTCAGTACTTGCAAACTTCATTTGGTGTGCATGAAGCATGTAAATTCGTAAAATCAACAGACACGGATACACTGATCCTGAGCTCGAATCATCCTAGCACTCCCAAAACTTGAAACAGATTTACATATCACGCGGACTACTCCTGTGCCTGTAATGAAGTTTGCTTATTTTCAATGTAATAACTAATGTGTTGAGAATAATCCGACACCCATAACACATAATGAGCCTACAACAGATCTGCTTGAGTTAAATAATCAAGTTAAATAGGATGGACTAAATAGGCGTAATATTTGAATGTGCATTCCAGGGTTGGATTTCCAACCACATTCGTGTGGGCGAATCAGGAATTTCTGAACAATTCTGCCATTATTTGCAGGGGAATGGGCATATGTAGAGTGGTATGTGTAGGTGTGTTGCATAACTCATGGGTTTAGGTTGCAGCGGTGATAAGTGCACTCAACTCTCTCTTCCACGTGCTAATGAATTCGGAGTATTTCCATCGTCGTCAGGTTGGCAAGGAGAAAGCGGAGGTTACACGCACATGCAGGCCACTCGACTTAACTCACCTTCGAGACCAGCGTCTGTTTCCCTTTCGGGCCTTCGACGATGAAAAGCGAGGCTGCATCAGCATCCATCAGAACCGCCAAGTTCTCCGTAATCTTGCTCGTTAAGCTCTTGAGATCCAAATCATTGGCAATGTCTTTGACGGCGTCAAGGAAAAAGGCTCTCTCATCCATTTTCCTCAACTCACGCTTGATATCCATATTCTTCGAAGCGTACCTTGGGAGTTTCACCTGGGAAATCACATAAATGTCAGATTATCCCGTTTGGTCGACACAACTAAGCATCCCTGGGCTCAATGTCAAGCTCAAATTCTTGGGATAAAATAATGAGACGATTTGGAGGTTGAACCACGCCAGACTCTTTCTACAGATAGTTCGCCAATTACACGTCACATGTCACATAGACAAACAAAGTGTCTAACGTCACAGTAATTCCAAAAAGTCTAAGTCTAAAAATATTATTGGGAGCGGCACGGGTTGCGCCTTCCAACAACCAACTTGTATTTGTAACCTACATTGTAGTGTGAGCCAATCGTGGATTGCAACGCAGGCCTAACTTCACAAGAGTTTATTCTCCGCTCACTTACACTCTTGGACTTTTGAAGCACTTTTACATTAAAATTATGTAAATTACGCTGGAGTTAGAAATACGAGGGTCATTTGGCTATTTGTTTGATAACTCAGACATGAGTTAATAAACTACATTTTTCTAAAAACTTTTCTTTGAACAACCGGTTTTGAGTGTTTTAGATTCTCGAGCCTTTATTAGGTCCTGACTCCTGACCCAATTAAATTTTTAACCTATTTTATGCTCGCATAACCTCTACCTACATATCCGTTTATCTGCCATCAAATTTATGGCTTAAATAAGCTTTTCCAACTTTCTAGTCAAAATGATTACAGAACTTTCGAAATGACCTTCGTATCTCAAAGTAGTATTCTAGGATTAAACCCGTTATGATATATGTTCAGGTAAAATCTAACCTGGCGCACAGAAGCAGGAACTTGAGTAGCACGTGGAAAGTAAAATCCTGACCTGGGCCAGAGAATCATCTTGCGATACATAGAAATTGCAGACTGTGCATTTCTAGGAAGCGCTAATCTGATATAGAATGATTTGAATATTGCAGATGCTTTGCTGGAGCCGTTCTTACCTTTGACTCGATGAGAAATGAGAGGATATTAATAGAGTTGGGCGGGAGCGAAGTGTACTTTCTCATTTCCTTAAGGCTAGATCGTCTCGAGGCGCTATTTGGCATGAACCCCGGTGAGCTAGGACTACACGACCCGTCCTGCGTCTGAAACACACTCCGACTTTTGGCACGGGCAAAGTCATTACGTAAGCATCTCTTGGAATTGGATCGGCGATGAAGAGAGCCTATAGACAGACACAGGGACCTCAGAACTGATTTCCAGAAACAAAAGGTGACGAGGAAAAGAAGCCTTCACGAACATCCACAAATGACTGTCTTGGCTCAACTTTTGGAGAATAATAGAAGCCTTTAAATCCTCTACTGCCTTTTGCGACAATCTCATCTCAGATTGGCAAAAAAGCCTACTACCAACTACCATAGCAGAATAGAAAACATATAAGGAATGTAAGGTTTCGGTCGAAAAACAGGTTTCAAAATTGTCAGCAGCAGAATTGATACATTTTTATCTCTAATCTGATAGGAAAGTATTTACATTTTCTGTTAAAAATTACAAGTACCACAAGCGTCACAAACATCAGCAGCACATCGTATAATTGAAAATGAACTCAGGAAATAATATGTACAGGAAATGCAGGCAAAGTTTATGCAATATTAAATACACTATACAAAAATAAAAATACCAATACATTAAAATATAATCAAGCAAAAACTGTTGAAATTTTGGTGTACGTACTTAAAACAGGCTTATAGCGAGGTGGACTTACCAGCCGGGTCATCATCCAATGGACTGGTGGAGAAGTCATGCATTCGGTCACCCGGTGACAAAGGGGATGTGGAGCCCGAGGCTCCAGAAGCGCGTCTCGAAGAGGACGAAGACGCATTTAGTCTGTAGTCGGAGGGATTGAGGCTCGAGTTCGGACCCAAGAAGTCGGGAGACTTCAGAATGGGAATAATCGTGCATCCTTCGCGAATGACGAGGAAACCATGTTCAGTGAGCCAGTGATTGACTAGCGGTAGATCGCCCTATTCAAACCGTAAATCCAGAGATTACTATATACTTCATAGATCGAATATTCCTTTAGATAAAATCCCCAAATATTTCAATATACTATAAAAAAATATTCTTACTAAAAAACGCCCAACTATTTATTTATTTTACTTGTATTAGCATGGAACGTAATTATGCACCTACTAAAAAACCTGAAATATTCATTTACGACAGATTTTGTAAAAGTCTTCTTGTTCCCAAAACGGATAAAATCCATCATCTTAAAACATTTAATGGACAAATAAGGAAGTTATAAAAATATGCAAGTATCCCATGTATGTACATTATACATAATTCGATATTTACCAGGTTTAATTCCAGCTTTACCAAGTTTGACTAAACCCGGACCTAAACTGCCCTTATGTTACGCCAGAATAGCTTAAAATTTATTTAATTATACTAATACTTTCTGTGCATCTGAAGTCAATGACGCATTGGTAGTGTGGGAAACTGAAAAGTCACCATTGTATTTCAAACCTGGATATCGCATCCATATTCTTCAAGGCCTGAAATGCTCACACGTATGCTTTACCCACTGAGCTAAGCCGCGGCAGTGCCTCGGTGTATCTGATTAAATATATCAGTGCCCTAATTTAGAAACTAGCTTGAGGGGCAACTGAAATTAGAAACCTACCTTTTTCAAGAAGTAGTCTCGAAAAAATCCAGCGTTTTGATCCAGCCACTTCTCAACTTCATCGTTTACCAAACTATTCATCATCATCATCATGTTCTTCATGAATTCAGCGAGTTCAAGCGCAATCCACTCATATCCGACCCCGCCGCTGGCAGATATTCACTTGTTAAATCTAAAAACAGAAATTAAAATAAACCAATTACGATACACGGAGCATTTAAGACTCTGGACACTGAAATTGATTTACAAAGCATGGAAATACATGGGAGAAGTTGAAGCCCAGAAATCCACTTCACCCAAGCACTAGCCTCGGGTCGACAGACATCGACATCATCCACACAGAATCCCAAACCCGTTATTCAATTTATAAAACCTTCACTACAATCATATCATGACGTGTAAATAAATCTAATGATCAAAGGAAAGTTGGTTTGAGTAGACGGGGATACAGTGGCAGAACTAAGTTCCACTTTCCCCGTCATTATTGTAAAGAGAATATCAGAGGTACTTCCGCAGTCTTCCCCTTCCTTACCTCAGGCTATGAATATTTCAAAAGGAACCTGGCCTAATCAGAAACGGGAATTAAATGGGCATTGTGGCCACAGAATGTCATATACCATTAGTTCGGCTAGAATTATGCACCTACACACTTTTGGCGAGCGACCAGAAGTATCTGGAAATGATGCTGTGACGCTAATCGTTTTTATTTATATCATCAACTGCACAAGCCCACTTGATAACATCGATTAACGTAAATGGCACTAGGTACATTAGTACACTGTGAATCTTGGGCAGGACCTGTGTGTACATGCAATAGTGAATGACGTGTAAGGCGAGCTTTATTAACTATTCGTGCACTTATCTATGTATATATTTCTCCATTATTTGCGTGTCCGATGCAGCATGTGCATAGCCATGTTACCATTACAAAAGCCGTCTACGGTACGCACAAATGAAACAATAACCCTGCTTTCCTCATTACGAGGAATTCTAATTCTCTGTCGAACTTTCCCCTCTTGCATGTGAAACTACCATTGCGGAGAAAGTTCCTCAACAGAAGAAACACTACTTTCTGATATTAATGATTGCGAAGGTTCATTTCCTTTCTTTTGTATTGTACGACGAAAAAGTATGAATGCTACGTGCTTCAGTTTTGCATTAAAACAGCTAATGTAATGATTATTTCCCGTGTTAGCTCCCAATCATCGCACCATTGCATTGCATGTTCTCCAGTTCTGATGTACTTACAATACAGGCATAGCATAGCCATTTTGATGCATCTACTACACTGTTGATTTTGATGGTTTTTGAACGAGTGCAGATGAAGACGAACCGTAAGATACGGAAAAACCACGTACAAAGAAATTCATGTTTTTCCCAAAGATTGATTAATTTTGAAAATCACATAATAACATTTACAAAATTTGGAAGATCTATCCATCCGTAAATTTTATAAATATACTTTAGCATTTTACTGAATAAAAATTATTGACAATCAAAAAAAATTTGGAAGAAGCCCCGAGCGGAATATCTTTCTGTACATTCGTATACAATTTGAAAGCCATTAGCTCACGAACGGCTTTTCAAAAAACGTGCGCATTATACATAGTTTTGGTAACCAAGAAACTCGCGAATAATCCCGCTTATCAGGTGTTTATAGGAATTTTTAAAATATTTCTCTGAACACTATACTGGAATTTTTTCCTCAGGTGAGTTTGCATCCGGATCTACATTTAATACTTGTCCTTTGGGGCTCGCTCTCATACTCTAGTCAACTCCAAAGAGAAATGACAGACATTGTTGTTGCAAAGTCTATTTTTTAATTAGTTCTTCAGAAAAATCAATAAAGGTAACACTATATACTGTATATTTAAAAAGCTGGACGGTTGAAACTGGTCGTATTTACAAGCTGCAACATATGCATACTCACACAACAGGCATATTCTAAATGCTGCTGGTCTGAACTAAAACATTTATAGAGAAACAAACGAGAAGGTAAACTGCGTTCATTATTTCCCATCTTACTGACAAGACCGCTTAATCAGTGAAAGTTTAGTTGTCGACACGGGAAGTACACGACAGGACACCCTGACGAGTTGAGTACAAATTAGTTTCTGCAACAGAATATTGGTCCGTACATATGGTGTACTAGCTGACCAGCCAATTAGTGCCAAGCACTGATACGTATCCCTGAGCTGGTTATATTTTGCACGGTAATATTTACATCAGGTGTTTTGAGCCCGTAACAAATTGAATTTTAAACTACAAATCAGAAACAGAATTAAAACTTCGGATGGAAAGAAACATGCATGCCTACACACATAATACATCACAAAATAAATAAGCTCGTTATAGGTGAAGATAGTGAGTTGATTTTGTTTAAAGTCAGCAGAACCAAGCAGGAGACGAAGAAACAGCAGGAAACAGACAGATACAGATACACGGATGGAAAGACAAGATAATGCACCACACAGAATGATTAATCTCGTTATATTCTAGGATACAAGAGTACGAAAATGTTCGCAGATTACAGCCGATATAAATGGTCTGACTCGGCTGGGTCACCGAACTGGAGATTGATTACTTAAGTATGCTCTGGCCGTGTTGTAGCAGCGTTACAAGTAGAATTTATTACCCTGTATAAACGTGTCCACAGCAACGTGGTCTACCACCCAATTAGGTCAGAATCAATGCTAATCAGCTGGGCTCCATATGGTTTGAGAATATCAGGCAGAGTTATACATGATATTTTTTATCCATGTATCTCAATACCTGCTGCGCGAACATAAACAAAACAAAACATGTTTCCATTTTCCTCTGCTGAACTCTGTAATGAGAAAATTCAGAAAAACAATCTCTGTTTATGTATACACTATCCTGTCAGTGAGTAGCCGATATTTCAAATCAGACTGACGTCAGTCCGCCCGGCCTGTCAGTATGTGTTCCACCAGCAGCCGTAATGTGAAAGTGACATCATTATTATGCAAATACGAGTCTGGTCTGGTCCATGCATACATACATACATATAATACTTAGAATAACTACTGAATACCGCTGTCTTCACGTGGCCCAGAAAAGTAATCAATCCCTGGCATAATTCAACCACACGCCGTCTCCTCGTAGTATTCCTCCACGAGTAGGGAACAGGGATTTGTGTATGATAAAATAATATTCGTACGGAAAGGAGCTCCAGTCTAGCCCAGAACTCCAATTCTAAAATGTAGACCCAGATCACATCTTTATTTTATTTTATTTTCACCAGCCTCAAGTGTTTTTATTACATTCCGCGTCTAAGGAATTTCTTATTATTTTGGTTGACGGGCAGGACGTGTCACGCGTCGGCTCGTCTTATCTTCAGTCCTCCAACAACTCCCCGTAAAAACTCCGATACTAAACATATACTTACATTGATGAGGACCCTTAAATACCTTATTGCAGTGCACGCCTTTTAATGAAGAAAAATGACCTCGACCTGCTCCATTTGCTTAATTACAACTATTGAACTACTGCCTAATGCTAATTAATCAATTTTCAAATAAAACAAGTTATGAATTGGCACACATAAACAATGCATACCGTAGCGTGGTGGTTAAGATTTTTGAATTGCATTTTTTTTTACAACAGAAAATGAATTATTGAAAGAGATCTGAGGTCGAGAGGCCTTCCCTGTCTTAATAAGAAACGTCCATGTATCTTGTTTCATATTTGGAAAGTCTAAACTTTGTATTGTATCACATATTAAGCATAAAAGCTTTCTCCGTTACGTCAACGTCATCAACACTTTTGGTTTGGATGAGAGCAGAATTTAATTTCCCTCATCCCTCACCCTCCAGGAATTAGGCACGTCCGGAAGAAAGCGCCTCGTCTCTTTGTCACGCGTCAGCCCAGGAACACAGCTTGGCTCAAAATGCATTCTGACTTTGATTTAGGAGCGACCTCGAGTCATTCTGTTTCGTAGAACAATAGGAGATACTCTGTGGAGGATTCATAAGCGAGAATGATAGTGAAGGAGAAAGGAGCCTTAAAAAGCACCGGCCTCTTCGGCCTAGCAACCCTTACCAGCAGAACCTGATCTAATCTAATGTAGTACTGTGCTGCTCACAGCGAACAGACCGGATTTTTTCTCTCTATGGTTTTGTGATTAAAAATACTGCTCAGGAGCTTTGGGACACAATTTGTTCAGGAAGAGGCTAATCTGCAGGATTGACATTTTTTATTGAATTATTTTCACTTATTGTTCCGAACTTCACCTCCTTTTTTTATATTCTAATAAAAATATATACAAAACCCTAATATCTGTAGAGGCTGAATGGTTGCCTTTTGAGAATTTTATAACCTAAATTTTAGATTGGTCTGCAACGGTATGATAAATACCTATTTTGCCTGCAAGAAGTTCATTTCCGGGCGTAGTACATTTCCGGGCGTTTAACCTTGAGATGGAATGAAAGAAAAATTGTCCAATTTGTTCTATAGGAAACAGTGTTTATATATCAGCGCTATTCGTGAAAAGTACATTTATCTAAGTTTAATCAGCTTTTCCTTTGTATTCGGAGCTGAGTGTTGAATCCACGTTGTAAATGTGTTTTTTTGGAATCGCCCCCAAGTTCTAACAGTTCAGACTTTTTTAAAAATCTACGTATTTAGAAGCATCCTGTGTCTGATACCGTAAATGATTAAGATTCTGAGAATCAGGGAGTCTAAGTGTAATTAAAAATTGGAAGTACCTAGGTAATAATTTCAGTTTAGACAAGAAGCCCCTGCCGTCGCCGCTTACTGCAGTTGATGGTCATTTAAAATTGGACGGTACTTGTCACTATTAGATTTCATTACATTTACATCATGCATTGCACGTGGGTCTCATGAATTCATATCTTACATGTGGTATAAAAGTGATTTAAATAAGTAGCCCTAATCAGCAGCGGAGGCGCACATAGGTACTGGATTTGAACTCGTGGAGCTAAGTCATAGCAAAGTTTCCAAACCAAGGGAAAACCTCTGGACAGCTCGCTATGAGCACCACCGTACATCGTCGTACGCGTCTGGGTTCTACGGCAAACAAACGTGATGTACATACATACAATACAAAAATATCTAAGTATGAGGCACAAGGACGAACAGGTTCATTTCTTCCAACGAAAATAAATACAACGTATGATGAAAAATGTATTTTCTCCATGGAAAAATAACAAAATCAAGAGAGCCTGTTATTTTCTTTGATTCCCTCGTACGTAAAAGTATCTTACACATGTGTCCAGGATTCTGATGTCGAATGTGCCCAGCAGATCAAATTACACGTCAGGAACTTCACGAATTACAGGGAAATATACCAACATACTATTCTTTGGGGTCGTTGCCTGAATTCAAAAATGAGAAAAAATAGTTTTCCTGGTTGAAAATACGGTACGCAGCGCGATTATCCAATGCGAATGTGATTCATCTGTGTACGTGTGTACCTACAGCTGCAGTATAATTTTTACGGTATTTAGCATGTTAGATACAGCATTTAAAGAGAAAGAGAACCGGGTTAATCCTTATTTGCGCCAACTGTACTCGTATTCCCCTCGTTACTTGTCTATTACGAAAACGAAGCAACGAGCGTGTTAACGGGCTTTTTGCATTGGCGTTAGAATTAAACTTGAACACATTTTTGCTTTCTCCAAATAGCTCTCTCTCTCTCTCATGCATGGATTAGGCTCAGAGACTGCTGAGACGTGAACAGTCCGTATAAAATTGTTTGTACTAAAATAGATTCCACTTAATGCAAATATGAAATCCTCCCAGCTCAATGTCTTCTCCGATAATCCCCTCATCCAGTCTGGGAGTGCCAGGAATGAAAATACAATAAACTAGGAGAAAGTAAATTGAAAAAAGCTGGTGTCATTTAACTGTTTGGTATTTGGAACAGAGCCGAATGAAACGCCTGTTACCGCACGTTTCTATTTCCAGTTTGTACGCCACCTAAGCTATGTGTAGCAAATACTCGAATAATAAACAGACACAACTGCTTAAAGCAAGTTGGTTTCCAATAAAAAGTCAGAGCTAAATTCTAAAACTTCAACGAACGCAATTATTTAATAACATATGTGCAGATAAACAAAACCTACATGCTATCTCAATTGTAATTTGGTTTCACATTGTTCGTTCAATTGCTAAAAAAAAGGGCCAAACCGGTGTGATCAGCTCTGTATATTGCAATAAGTAGTGACACATTCATAACGGTTCTTTCTAGTGGGCTAATATGCACTGAACAATATAAATTCCACGAAATAACTGCACTAGATTCACAGGTAATATTCAAAAAGGAATCAAGGGTCTAATTCATTAAACATGTTAACCACTTCACGGAATTAAATTGATTGGACCCTGTGTACCATTTAAAGAAGGAACGATTGTGAGCAAAACAGAATTATTAGCTATTATTGCCATTGTGCTTTTCTGATTTTCCGTGTTTCCTCTAACATATCCTGATTTTGTAGACGACAAGGAAAAAACAGAACAATAGAAGACCTGGAAAAACGACGAGGATTGACAATAAAAACAACACGGAATAACAAACCAACGGGAGTTCTGTTTCTCGTTTCCTGTACTTTGCATCACAGGACGATTTATTCCTAACAAGGACTACCATTGTACACAATACACTTGGCCTGGCTGTAACTTTAATAGGTACATGGATATAAATGAGACATTTGACGAGTTCTTGTTGGCCAGGAAAAATGTTCCCCTCAAATTGTACGTTGTGGACGTGTTAAGTTCAATTACGTTAGAATTTCGAATTTCCAAGTTAGGTTAAGTTTGGGGAAAGTATTTTAAGCGGCTAAACTTATTCGAGAAAACTTTGTCGCAGGGAAATTTTGTCCAGGTATTTCTTCGTAAAACTGGCTGACTGGGCCACTGCGATTGTGCAATTCCATCCGCCCTTTGAACCTTGATATCCACTAGTGAATTTGTTGCTGACAAGAGCATGAGGAGAAAGTAATGCCTACATGTCAATCAAAGGGAATATTAGGGCTTATAAACATAAATCCAAAGACAGAGTGGATCAAGAGAAATACAGAACATCATAAGGAAAGGGAAGATCGGCGTCTTTCCTGGAAGAATGACACAAGGTAATTTGGAGGAAGGCTTTGCAAAGGCCTCCGCCGTTGTCAATTGTCATGTGAAATGTGAATGTCGTATTTCCTGACTCAGGAACAGGGCTTAACGAGGCGAGTGAAACTGGAGATGAATGCAGTAAGTCTTTGAATAAATCAGGTTGAAGGCAGGCACGCCGAGTTCTCAGGAAAGCTTTCAAAATTAGTAGTAATGGGAACTAATGTCGAGAGCTATACTGTGCTTAGCTGAAGGAAATACGGATAAGGCCAATGCCGACGTTAGGCCTTTGATAACTAGGAAACGAGTTCCATTTACTTTTAAAAGAACACAATATGCTTATATGTATAACCGTAAGTCACTCTAATAGTAAAACATATCCCAAAGTATAAATAATCTTACTTTCCGAATTTACAAGTAAAAGAGCATTGTTATTAAACATAAATCGAATATACTGTGCATTTTATTTAATGTTAAGTATTGCTGTAACCTCTTAACTGACATTTCCTCAAATTTTATAGGTTGGAATAAATAAATCATTATTTTGGTTCATTATTATCGAATCTCAATGCAAATGGCCACTCTTTAAGTTTCAGTAAACGAGAAACTGTTTTGTACAGGAGGCTTATTGCCAAGGATTCCTGTTAAGGCAAAGCCTATAATTACACAGAGAGTTTTCTGGAAACCTAAGCTAACCTTTATATTGATAGAAAACAATCGCCTTTTTGAGAATGCACCGAGTGTGATTGATTGATCCTTGCTTTAACTTTTCGGGACTACTTAGTAAGTATTTACAGTTTTTTGTATTTTATGTACCTTACATGGTGTGTGTGATGGCAAAACCTTAAAAACCCTTTTCTGGAATGTGAGGCCTTTCTTTACCTATAAAACGCAAACCAGCAGGTGAGGCTTTGCACTCGAGAAATAGGTTTTTGAGGTTTTAAATTCAGTAGGTCAACTGTACATAATGGGTGATAGTTTAGACTGGGAAAATCAACACTAGCAAAAGTTTTCCCAACAAATGGCAAAAACAAAACTCGATATTTTTTAGGCTTAGTATTTTATTTTACCAATTTTGTAGATTCAGAAATTTTTTGCCGCATTTGTAATGTTGAGCTAGGTAGGTTATTTTAAAATTATGATTACGTTATTGATTTCTTGTGTTCTGGAGTTCAACAGTTTACTAGTAGTTGCATTCTGATTTTTTTTGTTATATCCTTTCACTGAAGTTCCTCATTTTAAACTTTTTATGTTTTTTAGAACCTTTGTCACATTTTAACAATGCAGAAAATGTTGTCAACTTTTTGAGAAATAAAAAACTTGTCATTCATGCAGCATTTATTTTCAAAAAAATTTGCCTTATTCATTTTTCTCTAAGGTTATCAAAAATGTTGCCAATCGTGTAATCGCCAACCTCACTGAATCAGTATATAATAGGCATACTTGATTCGCTAACCTAACAAACGGAGAAAGTCTTGTTTGGATGAATTAATGCACAACCTGTGTTGGGTGGTGTGGTTACGTATGTATGTGAGGTGAGCATGCAGGGCAAAAATATTCGAAATTAATTGAAGTGCTCCAGAAAATACGAGTTGTGTCGTCCACCACTTCAATGGTGCTTTCTCGGATAACTGTGTACTGTGTTCTCAAATTGGGCATATTGCGTTAAAAACGTAATTTCAAATGGAGAAAGTTCGTATTTCACACCCACAAAATAATCTTACAGAATTATTTCCAATTTCTATTTCGCTAAAATAAATTCAAATTTGAGACTCAGTGCAGTTCAACGTTGAAACAGAAAAGCCAACAGAGTGACCTAGTGCAAACCGGATTCTAAGATATGAGTACAGAAATGTGTTTGAATATTTGGTGCAGACAAAGGCGTTTTTATTCTCATATTTTCCTGGTTATTCCGCATTTATCAAACTGCACAATGAACCCGTTGCAACGACTATTGTATTGTTCTTCTGATATTCCAGAAACTGGAGCGAAGGCGGACAGGAAGCCGTGTACCGTGTACAGCTAGCATGTTTCATTCTCGTGTTTCGTGTTGGTTCCATCTTATGAACTACAGGTAATAAAGACACTGAAACCTCCATTTCTCATAAATAATGCTTTGTCAGTCACTTTCTTTGTTTTCCTTTCATCTGAGGATTTACTTGGTTCTAATACAGCTATATTCGAAAGACCCTGTTTCATTCATCAATCATAAATTACAAGCGGGCTCACGAATCAGTGCCAACCACTGATCTGTGTAACTAAACTGTTGTGCGGAAATATTTGCAAAGTTGTGTTTTGAGGTTGTAAATACGCATACATACCAATAACCAATAACAATTATATTACAATATTCCAATAACATTCTCTGGCAGAAAAACATTAAAATGACCCAGTAACGATAAAGATCCTTTCCTTACCTTCGAGTGAGCTACGGCTATAAAAGTACCCGATTTTACGTATTTATTGTTTCAATAACAATAACTATAAAACCAAAAATAGAATTAAAACTTCGGAGGTCGTTAAAGGGAAAGATAGTGAGTTGTAGATTATGTTGTGTGATTATACTACGTTGTTACGGCGACTCTCGGCTAACCCGTTACACGTTAATAAGTTGTTAGCGAGTCCAATCTTGAAATTCATTTTATTAAGGTAGAACAATTCAGCAAAGCGAATCAAGAGATGAGTAAAACTTCCGACAGAATGATTAAGCTCGTTATATTCTGGGGATTTGCGAGTACCTAATGAACAAGAGTTTATAGAAAATGCTTAGCAGATGGTTCACAATCCAGCAGCTAAGGCATAGATACAGGCGCGTAGCCCTTAGGTGTTTAGAGGTTCAAACCCCCCCCCCCCGTCCCCGCCGTATTTTGAAAATTTCCAAAACGTCGCGCCTGCGGCACTGATATCGTTCAAACAGCATATTAACGTATTATGTCTGCAAATCGTACTTCCCACTCTATATTTTGTATTGCAAACTTACCAACTTTTTTACATAATGCCTTTATTGTTGGCAACTTTTAAAAAAATACTTTATTGTTACCCTTCTTGATTGGTTTAGATGTACTTAAATCAGAAATATATGCTCTATTATGCCACTGTCAAATACGTTGTTCCTGCCCTGTATGTATAAGTAATACATTCCTTACCTAATATATTGCAAAATTTTTAACAAAATAAAAGTTATAAAAATTCATTTATGAACATTACACCGCAATAAAAACGAGTGTAAAGTGAACTTTTCCCTCTGCATACGACTTGCACACCTACTACATATTTCCCCACTCAATCAATATGTCAGCAGAAGTGAAAGCATTAATTTTTAATTTTAATTTCTTAAAACAATGCTAAGAACACTTTGCTCTCTCACTAATTGCTAATCAAGCTCGGAACCAGCACGTACTCTATCCATGTTCTGTTTATTTTTTGTTCGGTTGTGACTTCAACTCCAGAGGGAATAGAATTACTAAGCATTCAGAGACCGCTTTAGAATAGAATATAGAGTAGTTTAAATCCCCTTATGTTTAGTTTGTGTGATCCTTTGACAATCTAGTGAACCAGGACGTACAGGGTTGTTCAAAACGAGTGATTCCGCTGTTCAAATTCCGGTGAAAGCTCGTTAGCCTAACTAACATGGCGAATTTTGAGTGGAAGTTAACTTTTGATGCTCCAGCCGAAACTTGATTGGCCAATTGGTCGAGAGAAGTTCTGTAAATATGCCCAAGCGAGATTATAGATATAAGCCCTGTATAACCCCGAGCCACCGAGCATGCAACTTTCTCCCTTATAATTCTCTGCTATAAAGTTTCATTCAGTTCGTGCATGAGAATTTCCGAAATACTAAATATTTCCAAATTCAATTTACCACACGCACTACGTACGAATTTGTACATACATACATGTGTGTGCTCGGCGGAGGTTTCCTGGTAATGCATTATTTTATGTATGAACTAAAACAACAGCAGGCTCTGTTTATAAAAACTTAAGTAGTTCTGTGGCTGTGCGGTTTAGTATTTTGCTATGTCGTTCTCGGCTAATACAGTTGTTTCTCCTTGTAGTAGTTACTTACCTTGAGGCGAGATATGCTTAGATTACCATTTAGCCAAAGCTGGTGAAGGAAATACTATCTCGTCACGCACCCAAAACACTAAACTCCCTGAGCTTCCAGTTTATTTTCTCTCGAAGAAAATAAAGAAGAGCTAGGGTTTTGTACAGAATATGTCTCATTTCGAAGCGCCAGTGGGGATAAGTGAGGAGGGAAATGGATTCACGTAATGGCAATGTGGTTTTACTATTTTTAGCCCAAATCTTTCCTATAAACCAAGCCACTTGAGACGCTGGCTCAGAGTAGTTCTTATTACTTGGGACGAACAAGACGGGAAAGCGGAGCTGGAAATATTTCCATACGTAAGCCGGCTGGTCCTCAAAACACCGGGAGGCTTGTAAACAGAGTTGGAAATGTATTGACATTGAGCTCTCAACGTTGTCAGTGGAATGGAAACTGAATACAGCAAGTTGCGAGTTAGGTCTGATGCCAGGCGGATACGGGACTAGCCACACGACACGACATGCTTGTTGAAATTAGCTTATTGGCAAAAGCGCTAGAGCTAGGATTCTAATACATGCACGTATTTATTTAGCATCACAACGGCATGGGACGTCAAAGGGGTGTGCGGGCAGTGTATCATATTTAATGTAATCATAATTTCTAAAAAGCTGCTAGAGGCTAAATAGTTATAAATCATTGCAAACGTGGAGATTTCTTAGTAAAATCATATATTGGGTTGTCCGCTTCAAATTAAATTAGCAGTTTCTTAAGTCTTGGTTTAGACCGGCTGCCTATCCAAATTGTGGTTAATATGAACTGACGTCCAAATCGTGGTGAGTGGCTCAAATTATATAAGAAAACTATTCTGTACTAGCAGGTCCACGAATCATTGCCAAGCGCTGTGTAGCTGAACTGGTTACATGTACGGAAAGTGTGTATAAAATGTGTTCTGAGCCCGTGAATCTATAATTTAATTTAGAATATCGAATATTGAATACGAATTGGAATCAATACAAACTTTAGATAGGTAGAAGCATTTATACGTCCATGTGTACATTACAAAACAAATAAGCTTGTTACATGTAGATAGAATAATAAAAGCATACACCACGGAGTTATTCAGTTCGTTATATTTCAGGATGTTACGTAAAGCGATTTCCTGATAGCAAATGACCTTGACCAATTAATTGAGTTTTGAGGGTAGCCTTTAAAATGCTATGTGCTGCAATTCAATTTCCTCTATTTTCCAGAAAAGTTTTTCTCAGCCAGAAGAAATTATTGTATAACAGTTGTAAATTGGACTTTGAACTAAACACCTAGCCATGGATGGATAACAGGGTGAAGTGAATGGCTCCAATCTACTGCATCAAGAAATGAATAGAAACTGACGAGAGAAAGCGAGGCCAGCATGGACAGACAGACTAGGAAAAGCCTCCCGTTTATTATTCAATATTCTCTTTTTGCATACACATATTCAGCACGCAACAAGAAATGATGAATATGAATACATTACGTCAAATTGCTCAGACTTTCCAATCTCCCAACACATGAGAAATTCTCCGGCACTGACTTTTTTCTATTCATCCAATTCCACGTGTCGTGGAGTATTTTTTTAGTTTAGCAGACATTACGTATAATTTCTTCAAATTCAAAGCTGAGTCACGTTTATCTTCTACGAAATTAATAGCGAAACTCAATGTTCGGACATCGATTGAGGTGCACGTGCACAGTGGAAAAATGGGAAACACATATTTGGAATATTTATCGTTAGTACATTAGAAATACACGTGTAATGGTAATCTATGCGTCATTTTACAACAGAATCACAGCACTTAGGTTGCGATAATAGGAATTTACTTTAAAACCGTGTTCTCTAGCTCTACACTAAGTAACCGAACTTCTAGAAAAATATAATTTGACGAAACATGACTGTGAATTCGTTCTTGTTTGTGGCTTACAATTATTTGTTCGTATTCATTTTTTGGAAATATTAGGCAAACTATTGAATTAACCATTATTATCGCTCTTTTCAAGTTGTAATATAATCGAATACTTAAAGGTCTGCATTGTTACTTGTTACATAATCCCATTTATGGGCTGTTGCGATGTATATCATGTGCTGTAATGGAAATGATGATTATTGGCGAATAAATAACTAGACACGCGACCTTGACGAACATTAATTTAGTCGATTTTATAACATCATTTACAGATCTGCGTTTGAATACTAAATGGAATTTCTAAGGGTTTAATTTGTATAACTTTGAAGTAGACTAACCTCACGAAACTTACTACGGTTGGTTTGAGAATAATGAATTATGGCCTATATTATGTATTTATGATGGATTATATATGATAGGATGGAAGTTTCCGAGCCTCTTGTTTAAAAATGCCTGGAGTAAATATTTTAAACTTTTTTGGTTAAAGATAAGATTAAAATTAATGATTCTTCTTCTTCAGTTTCCTCGTGCCAGTAATAGTTTTATTTTAAGCAGTTGTTTCGAGACAGACCATCACGTCGTAGTGCACACATTTTTAAACAAAGGCAGCACTTTTGATGAATGGCACGTCAACCAGCTCGGGATTTCAAACTATGAAGTTGTAATTGTATACCTACTGTACAAACCACACCCGTTACAAGGCTTTCTTTATCGCAACCCGAGCACCTCAAAAAACCATCCAATTTTTGAAAATAAATTCAAAATTCGATTAATAAAAATGGCTTATAGTGGTCCCCCCTCCAGTGTTGAGGAAACAGAGCAATGGCCCTTCAAAGGTCACTCAGGGTCAAATTTAAGTCTTTAGAAACACTCATGTGTGTTATTGATTCTAGGGTAATCAAGGGTGCAGAATCCAAATCCGAAGTCGGCTTTTCAATATTTGGTCTAATTCTTTGGAAATCAAAAATTTCGGATCAAAATTTTGCCCGGGTTATTTTCAAAACACGCTATTTTTAGCTTAAATGGCGCTAGGTTAGACTAAAAGTTCATGTTTTGAAACAAATTTTATTGCAAACACCGAAATTTGGTTTTGGGTTTTTTTAGTAACCATTTCGGTTTGCACCAAAGGAGACCAAATTCGGATTCAGCGCAAAAAATACATACGAATAAGTTCAATTGGGACTTAAGGCAAACATTTTTTGGAAACAGCCACTGTGTGGAAGGCAAAAGTTGGTAAATAGATCTTTGAAAAAAAAACAATTGGTGAAGGCCACAAGGATTGCCGCAGGATGAGCATTAAATTTAGCAAAATTTTTAGAGCTATCTACAACCCTTTGTTCTAGCCGATACTAAATAAAAGGAGAACAAAGGCTTTAAAATAGAAAATAGAAATACCTTGCCAGCATAAGCACTTATAAACAAAGCGTTTGATTCAATATTATTTCCCATTGCGCGTAATTATGTAAGTTGTAAGCCTTGGAGGAGCGTAAAACAAGGAATCAAGATACACTCCGATTACGGAAATACCAGGCTTTTCTAGGAACACTTTTGTTATTTCATTTGTATTCCCACAGAAATCGGTTGCTGCTTTCTCAATAGGAACGTTATTTATAGACTGATGAAGCGAAAAAATTGGAAATGATAGAGCACGAACGTATCCCCAAGACAAACTTGAAATTGGGTTGAGCTTCTGGTGCACAGCAGCCGGTTATGGAATTTTTTTTTTGCATTGAATCCAAATGGATGCCTCTAACCTAAAAGGCTGGAATTTCTTTGGAATTAGAATTTTGAATAAAAGATAAATCAACGTTCAAGAGATTTAAATACCAAAGTAGAGGAGTTTGAGTTTGAATGAAGATGCTGGGGTTGGATGTGGAATAAATATTTGGCTAATATGAGCACATTACGAATGCATATGAAGAGAATGAATGTAAGCATGGGCTCAAGTGGGTGGATGTATATTTAGGGCATAAATAAAATATGGAATATTTTAGAAAGTACAAAATATCAATATTAGTTGATTCGTCAACCTTGGAAGATGTATTCGGCCTATTTTGTCAGCTGGTTGAGCATACGCACATACAAAGTAAAAATACATCCTTTATTACGTCATTAGTTGGGGAGGCTGGACGTCAAAGGGATTAAAATTATTTAGGGAAAAACAAAGTACTCTTTCAAAGTGGAGCGGATGTTGGGAAAGGAATAATCCTCTAGTGTTACACACAAATATGCTTCCGGTCTTTCCACATTGCGGCTACAAGGGTTTCATAGAGAAAATTGGGTAATAAACCAGGCTTGACATTGGCAGTGTTGAAGCTGAATGCTTTCCCAGTGTCTCTAATGTGTCAGTATCGTTTTCCCTCATTACCGCTTCCATCAATCATCCATCCAGACCACACTAATGCATTTTCCCATACGCCTAAACCTACAAAATACCTGCCGTCAATGTCAATTACTCACATGTACGCTAATGACTCTACCTCTGTGTAATTTTCAAAATATCTTATTTTCCATTTATCCATTTACATAAAATCGTTACTTTGTATGGATGTATGTCTGGATGTATGTATGTATGTATGTATGTATGTATGTATGATCGCTATCTCCTCCGAAGATACTCGGGCGATCTGGACGAACGATAGCTT
>JAQFXY010000460.1:0-27154 GCA_034693865.1 Ceratophysella sigillata | reverse complement strand
CCTAACCTAACTAGAATTATTCAAAATTACGAGCGTTTCGGAAAACCTAACCTAACTTACAATAATGAATCACAGTTTCCGACCTATGATTTTTCTTTACCTGAATCGTCTACAAAAGGAAATCTTGCAGCCAGGAACAGAAAGGAGAATAAGCATGTTGCTATGGTCACGCCACCTCTCTGCCTCTGCAACAAGCAGAAGGGACAAACGGAAAAGAAGCCGCTCAAATACAAAACCGTTTTCTGTCAAGCTTCCCCTTCCGCCCTTTCACCTTTCACCTCTTCCCTTTCACCTTTTCACTTTTGCTCAGAAAGAAAATCAAAAATAATTATTAGAATTGGAAACTAGAGTTGTTGGTTGTAAGCTGCTGGTGAATTAGTTAATTCGGCGTTATTACTCACTGTTGGAAGTGATCTTAGTATAATTGTTATTGTTTAGATTTGACGGAAGCCCTCTCTCAGCTCACAAATGTTTCGTTTTCGACGTCGTGGAAAAAAACCCAAGCGGGCACCGCGCCGACCCAATCAGGTTTCTTATCCTGGCTCTCTCATTGAAATATTAACAATTTACACAGCGCACAGGTCATATGTTGTATGTTGTATGTCACATGTTTGACTATTGTATGTCTTGTGTCACATGTCGTTCGCTTCCACTTAGAAATGGACTTGGGCCACAGCCTATCAGGCCAGGGTTGGTAGGGCGTATTGGCCCGGGTTTTACCAAAGAGGTTATTGACCTAAGGCTTCGGCTGACCAAGTCTTAGGTCAATAACTTCTTTGGGTTTTATATGTGTTTAGGTGGGTTACTGGGTATTGAATGTATTTTCTTTGGGGTTACTGGGTTCTTTAAGTATTTTCTTTGGGTTTTACTGTATTTTTTTCTGTTTTTTGACTTTGACAAAGGAAATGTAAAAATCAATAAGTATCCTAATTGTAATTGTGGTTTGGAGTCTTATACTTTATTCTGATGTAGAAGTTCGAAATACTAAGAATCAGGTATGCAATTTGAAAGCTTGGTTTAAAAAACAAGAAACAAGCACACGTGATTTTTGAAAATTTCGTTAGTTTAAACTACTTAAATTGCCTTCATTAACTGGATTTTTTAAAATTAATTTTTGGAAAAAATAAATATAATCCGAGTTTTATCCCGAAAATTCCATGAACAAAAAGCCGGGTTTCTGCCAACCCTGTATCCCTGTCGTTTGGTAGGGATTTAGTTGTGCGGAGTTGTTGGTTGTGAGTTGATTTGTGGCCAGTGCTTGAGTTGGTGGTTGGGGTTTCAGTTGTTGTGGTGGGCTTGGAGTTGTGGATTATAGTGCATACAATATTGAACGCATTTGCTGTGTTTGAAATGTTAGATGCATTGATTCGTAATAAGTAATAACCAAAAATCATACTCTAACTCGTATTCCACGGATCCGCTTAAAATTTTGAAAAATCTTCATTATGGATTAGTGATACGATCAGGTCTAAAACTGAATAAATGAATCACAATCAGGTCCGACCCCAGTCACCGCCACCCTTGAGCTCCTCCTCTAGCTCATCTGTAGAAGCTTCTCGGCGCTGCTTCACAGCCTGTTCTTCCTTGCCCGAATCCAGTTCGAGTTCCTCTGACGGGCGTCGAAGTCCTTCGCTCAGCTCATCCAGCTCGGAAGAAGATTTCCTGGAGTCCTCCGCTTCTGACTGGGAGGACACCGAAGGGGTTCTCACCACTCCTGAAGACAAGAGCAAAGACTTGGATATTCTGGAGCCTGACACGGACTACTGGGCATTCTCCCGTCTTAACACCGTTCTTGAGGTCTACACCTTGGCAGAGGAGAGGAAGAAGCTGAAAAAGAAGGTAATTCCCCCATTTTGTATTTAGCTTTGAACAATGCTCACGCAACTCCCATTTTGTACTAACTGTAAATTAAATTCAAACATCTAGCCAAATGAACTTTGTATCTTACGTTCCAAATGACTGAGCAATGGTGTATTTTGTATTCATACTCATGTTATTGATATAGTCCTGCTCCTTAGTTTCATCGAGTGAGTGATAATCGTGTCATATTTATTAACACCAGGAATCATATCATCCGTTATTAAATCACGAGAGCATGTTGCATGCTATTTGGAACAGAATGTGTAATTTAATTAATCTAAAAGGTGGTTCCTAAGCGAGATGTTCACCTTTTATCAAATGATTGAATAATGAATCGTACTCTTCGCAACGTTCGAGTTTATTGTTCCTCTTAATATTCATTTCCTTAGGCCGCGAAGGCTGTTGTGAAGGAAAGGCCCAAATCGGCTCCTGCGCTCAGCAGCCCTCCTACCATACTAAATGCCGCTCGCCTCACAGCCTCCACGAGTGCACAAGCAAAAGCTGCAGCTGCAGGCACAGCTCCCGCTTCTTCCAACTTGGTCAAAGAAAAAGAGGCTCTAGACTCTGATGCCGCCATGCTATCTGAATCATTGGAAATGTTACATGCGGGCAGCACCCGCATTATTGCCCCCGACTCATCCTCAACAGCTACTGGGTCTAGCAGCTTGGCTGATCGTAGGCGATCTGGGAAAAATAAGGCCCTCAACACTGCCGCTTTGTTGTGCGTAACTACTTATCCTAAATAGACCCAATCAGTCAGTATAAGTGCTACAGTAGGTTTTTGGTTGACAAGTTTGGAATTTTATTTTATTTAATGCTCTGTGCAACTGCATGTATTCATATTTTTGGAATAATTGGTTCATAGCGCCAAGCAAATTGAGAAGGAAAAGCGACGAGCAGCCGGACTTGAAGTTACTTCGTCAACTACGTCCACAGTTGACGCTGATGATGTGGCAGCCGAGGTTCGACGTAAGAGACGAGTGCGAATGGTGAGCTGCGCCCATTTCTTGGGCCGGATTGCACGGACCTGTCGACACAAGACGATGACGTTCATTCAGCGCTATTGCATGTTCTATGTATGCTGCAAACATAAGGGCTGGAGCGAGGACGAAATTCATGATATGCACATGATGTGGCAGTAAGTGGGTCCAATCAAATTGGCCATTAATTAATTAATCAACCTTTAGTCTGAAAAGCATGAATTTTGAGCAGTCAAACGGGCATATGTAGGTACATAACCAACATTTTATTAATAGATATGCCGGACGGACGAGCAACTCGGCTGGCTACGTGGCTGCTCTCTACAAACACTCAACGGTAATTCTCAAGCTAGCCTAATAGTATGATCAACTTGGCATTGTTTAATTAGATACGTTCTCTAACTCTAATACGATTTCCAGCTGGCCAATATTCCCAAGGGCCGGATTGACACTTTCAAGGCACGGAAGGTTGCTCTTCGAAATGTTCACGTCACGATTCGTCACATTGACCGAGCAGTACAGCTGTGTCAGCAGGTGACAGATGCTCTTAGCTTCTCGGATATGTACTTTCAGACCAAACCATCTGAAGAAATGAAGCGGATGCTGAAGGGAAGGTCCATCATTGGCACCTATGCCTGGCTCACCACCTACGCCCTTGGCTTTCTCGACATTCCCAAACCGCAATCCGAAGAGGCCTACGAAGCACTGCAGAAACTGTGGGAGGATGTCTTTGCTACATCCATCTACGTCTGGTCGGGCGTCTGTCACGTGTTTGAATCCATCATGAGCGTGCTGCGGAAGTTCGAAGCCGTCGTTGCTCACTGGGTGATCAACATCAAGCCGTACACGGAGACTGGCGAGAGGCCCAAGATCGAGCGGCTCAAATACGCTGATGAGATTGTTCATCGAGAGAACTGGCGAAAGCGAAAGGAGAAGAATGACAAGCGGATTCGTCATATGAAAACCCATTTTCCGGCTTGGAAAGACATTCCAGAGCGGCCCTTGCTGAACATTATCACGCGGATCCAAGGAACAGACAAGCATTGGCACGACTTCGATGTGCTGCACTGGCGAGAGCAAACCAAAACCATCTCTCACTTCGCCAAGAGAATGAATGCTTTGGGAAATGACGTGTTCGAACTGCTCCAGGCCCTGGACCAAGAGGTGTTCGTTCCTCGAAAGAAACGGAAACGAGGGAAACGGGAACCCAAGTGCGTTCAGCAGGGCATCCGCTACCTTCGGCGCAACTTCAAGGCTTTTCACGGATTTCCGACCAACATGATCAAGCCCGAAGAAGTGGTTGAGTTCAACGAGATTGGGCGGATTCTGCTGGACAAGCTTGATGCCTTCTACGTGGAGGCTCATCACATGAAGGACGTGGGACGGGAGGCTCGACACTGTATTCAACTGTCCTATGAGTATGTCCGCGCCAAGTATGCCTGGCCAATGCCTGCCTACACTGAACGAGCCAATAAGCTTCATCAAAATTTCATGCTGCACTGGGCTCATCATGACATGTTCCAGGCCAGGGAATGGGTCTATCCGATGAACGACCCTGTGTCGCTCTTCAATTCCAGTGTGTACCAGATATTTGTGAAATGGGTTCCATGCCGAGTTGGGAGACTCCTCTTGTCCATCGAGTAAGTTCCAAAACATCTGAATCATATGTACACCGCATATCGCATGCCATTTTGTATTAGCACCACTGTTCAAGTCGTTTAATTCCAGAATTCAGCTAATCCTAATCGGAACGGTTCATAGCGGGACAAGTCATAGTTCTCAGCGGGAAAATTCATAGCTCCAATCGGGACAGCTTTCCTTTCAAACCATAAACTTCCAATGAGATTCATGTAAAATTCGTAACATTCAACTCGGAAACGTTAGCAGTTATGTCTATTTTTATAAGCTATACCAAGTATTTATGAGAAAGAATTATACATATACTTAATTGTATTTAGGTATTTACAAACATGTTTCCTACACATCTGTCTGTAGTAGACGAATTCCAATTTGTGAGACTATGAAGGAATTGTGGGCATAGCCGTTTGTACTAAGCACTTTACTCATTTCAGCCTCTTTTGTCTTTGATTCCATATTACATGTAGAACTCCTGAAGAAGCTGAGGCTAATCGTGTTAAGACTGAAGCGGACATCAATAGACCAGGTTCCAAAGCTGTGCCGTGTTCATTGAACGATGCCTTAAAGGTCCCACTCGAACTCGAAGTTAAGTTGTCTGAGAAACTCTTTCCACGACGATACTAGTAACTTCAAAAGTGGACTAACCAATTATTCCAATGGAGTTGGGAAAAATCAGGTACTAAAATTTAAGGAATATGCATTGGCCTGTACGAATATTTAGGCATCAAAAACTGTGTACAAAAATAACATGATATTCGCGTTAAATATGAAATAAAAGGAAGTGAGTAATTTAATACGTACTTGTGTCAATGAAACTATTCCAACCTTTTGTAATTAATCCTATTTAACTCCGCATACAAAATTCCGTTCATTGCTGTTGTGCATGTGAGGTGCATCTTGGGCTTGAAAAGTACGTAGTAACTTTTGCCCAATTCCAGTAAAGCCCAAGTAAATGGATCCATTCATGTCATGTCCAGTCCATGTATCAATCCCTGTTCCTGTGATTCCTCCAGCCAATATATTTTGTCTACCACTAGTTTAAGGTGTTCGCGGGCATTCTGCCTTGGTGGCTATTGCTTGGCGCTTATTGTTTTCCCAGTTATGACGTGCTTCGCAAGTAAATAGAGATGTTTGGTAATGAAATAGGAATATGTAGAATTGAATCATACATACATACGTTTATTCCAGTGTCACTAAATAGATTCAAGAACCAAAATATATAACACTTAACCAACTAAATAATGTAATATGCTTAGCAGTCTAATGGGTTACCCGCTATTATTGTGTGGCATAAGTATGAGAATGGTATTTTTCAAGGTTTGTTTGTAGTGAACCATCTATGTGGGCTAGTAAGTAATATTTACCACATTCCACTACACACTACGCACATCCAGACACTCTACATAATTCCAAAAGCTTGAAGATTTGAACGCAATGGTCTTGTTCTGGAGTTTATTCGAGACAAGACAAAGCTTAGAAATCCAAAAGGAGCACCAGTTGGATCAGTAGCGTCAACCAGTGTGGACCCGATTCCTATCCAGCCGCTTCTCGAACACCAAGGTGGAGCTGTAGTTTGGAAATGGCGGATGGAAATCCGTCTCACATGGTCACGCCTTCTTATATCTACGTACAATTATTATATATTTAACTTCAACAAGGACCTAGCAAGATTTACATGGAAAGGTAGAGCATACTACATACATTATTATTGACTACGTAGTATGGAGTTACTTTTCTCTAAATCTAATTTATTGTCCTTTTCCTGACTCTGTTTTCATAGAAAAGAGGTCATAAGTCCATCTTGTAAGTACATACCACATTGCTCATTCATTATACACAGTGAGATTGATTGATAATAACGTCTGATTGACCAATGTGAGGTTCTCTAGGGCTGCTGCCCACTCCGCAATATTCAGATCCAATTAAGAGAAACTCATTCCTACAATTCTCACCATTTCTATTCTACGTTACTTAGTTCTTAACACATTTCCTTTCTTATAATTTACGACGTTGGTTGATTAGTGGCAGGTTGTGGGTTTTGCTGTTTAGAGGCCTTTGTTGTAGTAGACCACAGTTGGAGCATTCGGGAGCTTCTTAATACGCTCCTGAAACAGAAAATCACATATGAATCTCTGTTAGAGCCTCACATTTATACAGAGCGGCTCTAGTCGAGATGATGAGCCGTTTAGTATTTTGGATAACCTTTTAGTCTCTCAAGCCCAGTTAATTGAGAGTAGGGAGATGTATCATAATATAATTGGCTCATTGTCTCGTCTTAAGCAGCTGTGAACATTAGGATACGAGCTTCAATTCAAAGTATAATAGCTCACCTGGAGTTCGGGCTCCAAGCTGGAAACTTCAATGGAGGACTTCTGTGGGAAAAGTGCGCAGCACATAGGAGTGGCAAAAGTGAGACAGAAGCCGCAGAGAAGAACCTGCAAAGGTGCACCCAGCATGGGGTAACGCGCCAGGACGCCCTTACGCTCCAAGCGGTCCATCAAGATTGGCGGGAAAACTAGAATTGTGGATAAAACATCGAGCATTTTAGGGATTTATTAGGTCCTAAATCCCGTTCAGAGACCAAAAACACATTCATTCATTCACTCCAGTGAAGGCGAGGCAAATTATAAGAAATGTACAGATACGAATGGCGGCTAAGTGTAAGAAGGAGAGTTTAGAGAATCTACATTGAGCTGAAGCCATAGGAAGCAGATCAAGCAAGCATCCAACCCAAAAGAATATACATGAATAAAGCCCCAATGATGAGTACCCATGCTCGGCACGGCCATGCCAATGCGCGATAGCACAACTTGAGCTATTCCCGAGCGAGCCGCTTCAGTCGAGTTTCCCAAGCGATTCCCTTCAGCATCAGACACTAGGATCCCTTCACGTATTTCCCTGTGCACAAAAAGCCCCAGTCTCTCATGAAACAGTGACAGAAATGGAGAAAGGAAGTAAAGAAATCATCCAGTACGCATTCCGGGCGACGCCATCAGAATTCGGCTCAGTACCACCGAGGCGATGCCCACCTTGGCCGCCTTCTGCGAATCGCCCAACCGATTCCCATTCTCATCCACTATCGGAATCCCGCCTGACAATTCTCTAATTAACCAGCTTCATTTAGTATCCATGAACAATTAATCCCAACGCTTAACGCTCAGCACTCAATATTTACTCCCTTCGCCTCCACTACCTTTTTCTAACCTCTCTTCGCATAATTTGAACTTCCAATTAATGACAAAACATGATTTAACAAGAGCGCTGGTCAGCGTTGTTATGATAAATGTTAGAATGTTTGGACTTATTGCTCAAAAGCCTTACTTCATTCTCATCATGGGAATGTTCACGCAATTAGCTGCCGCCACAGCGGCAAATGGCACCCAGCGTCCGATCAATGGAGGAGCTTTCTGGAAATTGAAGTGAAAAATATGAAGAGATTGATCAAGGGATTCTGATGAATGAGTTGGTGATAAAGCCGGGTTTTACCTTAACCATGCTGTTAAGAGTGAGGGCAGTTCCCAGGGCTCCACCTGTCGCCAGCACGTAGGATGTGGCTAGCTGGCTGAAATCATGAATTCGTTTGACACGTTGAAACAATTATTCGTCAGAGCAACTATTGTGCCGCCACTTTAGGCAGCAGCGTACTTACGTCACACTGAGCGGAGAATCACCACTCCGATTCGAATAGTTGACCACCGCATTAAACGACTGATTGAACCATTGCCAAAACACGACCGCCTGAGTTGTTCTGCAAAGAAAAACCAGGTTTAACTTTCATGAATTGTACCTTTATCCAGACTCTACCTACGTATGTGTAAATATACTTATAGTATTTTGCAAAAAGTTACTTACTTGTAGAATGTAAGCATACTGCCTGTTATGCACATGTTCATTGGCACCTGGGCAGACATGCGCCCCACAATGAGCATTTTTTCCCCGGTGTCTGGGTGAAATGCAGAGTCGTAAATTGACTTAGCGCGCCAGAGCTCATCTTCCGTCAGACCAGGGATATTCTCCCCTTTCCTGAAAGTAAACAAAAATTAGGCCCTCAATCACTCAACAATACAATCTTATCCATAGTCTTATCATATGTTTTCTGTCTTCATCTCGGTATTCATTTGAGCTCATATTATAGAAAACCCCCGGATGAAAGAGCGAGGAACTTGGAGTGAACCGAGGTGTAAGTATAACTAAGTCTAAAATTATACTGTACATTTGTTTCCACATGATCATGGATAATTGAGGTTAAATTACCGATAGCGGGCTACGATGCTTTGAGCGTTGTCCAGCTCTGCGGAAGTACACAGGAGGTTCCGCGGGTCTGTGGTGACGAAGAAATGCTTTGCCCGTCCCCAGTAGGTCCCTTGGTCCCACCTCGGCTCATCGATGTTAACTCTCTTCGTATTCTCAGCCATGGTCTTCACTCCTGTGAACTAATGAATAAAAGGAATGTTCAACTATTTGTAGTAAGAATTTGCCCAAGTAAAATACAGTTCTCATTGCTACAGTTTAGTTCGGTACTCAGCTCTGATTTGGTTCAATGTCTCATTTAAATGGGCAAGCCAACCTTTTGTTTTATAGCTATTGTTTTAACAATTGTCGTTTGACATGTATGTTCCAATGCCTTCCTTCAGTTTATGTCTTACCTGTGCAACCAACTACGCTTCTTTTTATTTATGTTCAATATCGACAACAAACTCAATCAAATGAACAACTGAACAACTTAACTCATAAAATATCAACAATTCCCCGTTTGGGAGACGAATTGGGGAAGAAAGGCTTGAATTGAATCAAGGCACAATCACTCCGTACTCCGTGTACCAACTACTATAACTTGTCGATTATCTTAAGATTGAGTTGAATTAATTGAAATCCACTTTTGGTTGCTCACTCAAAACGTCTAGTCTGCGTCTGGAGAAAATCCAGAGGAAAAACGGAGAAGAGGAACAAACAACATGATTCATGACGCTCGTTGTCCATCCGTCTCCCTTAACAACTTCATATTGTTTTCCTAATCACGAGTTATAAAATGCAGTGGGTGAAGTCCCAAATCCAAACACCTGCCTGGCCAGAAGCGTAGCAACAAGTTTTAACAGCAATACGAACACATTATCTTGAAGTCACTTTCTCTTATTCTAAGCTAATGAAATGATTAATTAGAGCTTATCCATACACCATACTGCTCCATAGTGAAAGACCCAAATGGACTGTTGAATGTATTTTAATAATAATAATAATTTGATGTTGAATGTATTTTGGAACAAATAGAAATACCAATTTGAATAGCGAAGATAAGGTAGTATTCAAAAGGAAAGACCAGTCTTAGCAATTTTTGTAAACTTCACAATATGAAAATAAGGGATCCATGTCATAGCGGCCAAAACAATTGAGGCCAAGCCAAGATTAAAATACGTAAACTGAACTGATAAACACACAATTCAGAGTAAGAAAACTTGTATATATCTTAATTTGTTATTAATTTTCCATATTACCAAGCCTCTAAGTTATTAGGATTATTTTACAAATATGTTAGTTTGGACACAACTAGAAAAAAAACGCCATCGGATTGTATTAAAACCCAGATGGGAATGCATTGTTAGAATTTAAGGGAAATTATTTAGAGTTTTATTGTTATTTAAGCTTAGTAGATTGTGAAAAGTCAATTTGAATATAATTTCGTTTCTTATAACAATTGTAGTTGGTTAGTCGGTTGCATGTTGGCCTCTCTGGATTGGCCTATATTCGCTTGGCCGCAATTGACTTGGCCTCTATTGCTTTGGCCGCTTTGGCGTGCTACCGAAAATAAGATGTGCGCTGGGCCCATTTTCAAGATTCCCGTACAATAAGGCACGTTGAATTAAATAGGAAGCTCTCACCTACAACTGTGTTCCAATTCCTAATGGAGGTTCTTGACTAGAATAATTAGAGTTCAGTTGACGAGTAGGACACAACCACAACTACGGAAGCACTACTTCCATCCACGTCTTGTTCTAAAAGAAAGTCCTCACACTCCGCGTACCGTGACTACTCACTACGTTCTACCTACACACAGGCCCAGAAGTAGCAGTTTCCCAAATCTTAAAGCCATTAGATATGGCCATATATCCTATCCAGGGGCAAATCGAGCCATCTAAGCATTATGAAATATGTATGTAGCAGTAAATGAGATGCTTACTTACACATTACACCTCATCCTCTCTCAAGTGCACGGAGCGTAGTCAACAAACTACATTCACACCACATCTTGAGCATTTTCACAAGTACAGAACCTAAAAACTGAACACTTTCTCTAACCAATATTCCGTCCATTTAAGCATGACTAGTCTGGAATACCCACTTTATGAGGCTTATTCCACAAGCCAGACTCCATAGCTATTCCCCTTTCATATTAGGATCCATTTCCATTTTTTGAGATTCGGATTGAGTCAAGATTCTATTTGTGAAAGAAGTGATTCTAGGTGGATGTAAAGAAGATCATGAAGACGCTCCCCGTGGTGGTTATCCACTCAATTTTCAATACGTTTCCCCTCTATTCACTTCTCAATTCATTACCAGCATGATTCTTACTCTGACTGAGCTGAGTCTCATGCTGTAGCTGAGAAGGGCAAAAGTCAATCCTGCTGCTAGGATGACCTTTCTTCTTCTGACCTCTCTATCACTTTGAGATATGGATATCTGCTGGGCACGATAAGCCGATTGTATGCTTAGACTCAACTGTTGGATCTAATGTGCCGTTTTTGAATGGAATTATGCCAGACCTGAAGGTTCATGCACATATTTAGGCTAGAGGAAGCTAAGGTCAAAATAACTAATTAGTTCATCCAGTGTGGGACTAATCGCTTTACCAATAACTTCCAAACAGAGTTACTAATAGTTCTTGGTAGAAAAAGGTAATAGTTGAGGCCTAAAAACCGGCATCTACATCATACATTTCAAAAAATGTACTGTACATGTATGCATGCATAGGTACATGTAGCTAAGCTCTGCCTCGGAGTCAAGAGAACAATAGCAGAATTCAAAATTGTCACCATGAGAAAGGCAAGGTTTGTAAGTGCGTGTATTAGTATTGGAATTCAGTACAATTCGAAGCCACGATTTAATAGAAATGCTTTCGTAGTGCCCTTCGTTTGTACAAAATCAAATGCATCCTCAGTTTAGCTTTGTTATATGCGTCACCTTATGGGAAATGAATTTCTGATTTGGATTCTGCTACTGTTAAATATGCAACACTTGAGGTCACTTTGACAAGTCATTACTAATCTAATCACTTGTACATACTTATCCACCTGTGCAAAATAAACACAACTTAGCAGAGGCTTATTGACAACTGCAGTTTAGACAAGTTCAACGGGATGATACACAAAACAAGAGCACAGCTAGAGGCATCAGATTAGGTTACAGACAGACAGTATATATTACACCGTACAGTAGATCTGATAGTCAGTGCCCCAGCTGTTGCTTATGTAATGCAGAATGCAAATACCCGCCTTGCAATTAATCAGATGAGCTAAGTACGTCATATTGACATAATCTTCTATTATGTATTAGCAGGAGATTATGAACAGAACATAATCCTATTATGTAGATACTTACAAAAAAGTTCGTATTTGGTCTTTGATGACTTGATTCTGAATTGAGTTGGGAACGATTGGGCGTAAGATAGTGGAACGAGCCCAGTCAGTCAGTCCAGTAGTGTCCAGTCCGCCCGAATCAGGATAGAACAGAAAACAGAACTGGAGTGGGAAGACGTTGACGAATTAAATCGATAATAATATTCCGAGTTTTACTTTAACTTCTGTTTCTCACGTACAATGTACAACCGACTAGAATGTAGAACCAGATTCAATATTTTGGTATGTTTATGTAGTACTTGTAGTAAAAGATTGATTGATAGGATGTTGGGGTGTGTGTGTTGGATATTTCTGCAGCGGGGCTAGGCGATACGCACGGTTTCCAATTCCAAGAAGTAACTTTGCAATTCAGAGGAATTTGGTAATTCAAGAGGCGGCCAAGCCGAACTGTGCTTATCCTAATTTCCCGATTTTGAAGCCCATCCAGCCCTGTCACTCCAAAATAGGACTGAGACTGACCTATTTCTTGGCACAACTCGCCCAGACAGACTAGAGATCCAGTTCTGACTCGGGTGGATATATGTATCAAAGCCTATCCACAATATCCACCTATGAATCCATCGTCTTCAACTCTTTCCTTTGGCAAATTTCGGCACATGCTATCTAGCTCTCCGTATATCTCCACTTGCCTCCCAATGCCCAAAGTGATTGTGTCACTTTCTATTGTCGGCCCTTTCTTTGGCATCCTCGCTAACGGAGCAAGTAACATTTAAATTGACTACCTTGCCATGCAAATACAACATTAAGAAGACTCGTGTCGTCCATAATTCATAATATCCCCAATCAGCTAATCAGCACACACTTTCAGCTAGTAATAATATGAAGAACCCTCCCTCGATTCCCACATGTTCCCATCACATAATATCATAGAAGAGGCTAGGACAGGGACAGGGACAGGGAGCCAAGAGGATGCACAAACTCAAGTCAGTTGTTGCCAAAATATCTATATTATTCAGGCTAGCGCAGCGTTATGTCCACGAAGGACCTCCCTAAAAAGCCTTGGCTTCTCTTTTCCCATACTTAATACTTAGCCTCACTTGCCTGCAAAATATGTAGTTGGTATACACGTGCGTGAAGCTGTTTTGGCGAAAAACCTTGTTGCAAAATAAATGAAAAAAATCAGGTATGCACAGACTCAAAAGTTTTCGTCCGTTGGGCTACCACCAGTCAGTCAGTCAGTCTTCGCTATTTTACGAAAACAATAGGTACTCAAGTGTTGGGCTGAGCTAAGAATGAGTTATTGTATAAATTGCTAAAGCTGGAATTGGGTGGAAGGGCTCGAGTAAGGATCCACGGAAGCTGAGGTTTCTGACCTGAAGACTTGATGGGATTTGTAGGTCAGAGGATAGTTATTTTGAGGAGGGGTGTAGTGCCCGGGAACCAGGCTCACTTGCCTTATATTACTATCACCTCTGCCCTGCTCAGAGCTGGGCTTCTAAATGCGTCAACTGAGCTCCTCTGTGGGACGAATACATTAAAGATCTCCAATCCAACTACGAAGAAATAAAATAAAATATGGCTGAGTTGGTGTCCTGAGTATAAGACCTGCAGAGACATAAAACCCCAAAGTTACTAAGTACCTCTTCTTTTAATTTTCATCCAATTACCAACTTACTTTAGTCCCAGTTTTTAATTCGGAAGCAGTGAAGGAGATAGAAGCGGAAGTTGGGCTTAAATCAGAATAATAAAATATTTCATTTCCTGAGGCTGGGACGGAGGACAAGGGCTAGCTTTACTTTCTTTATTTCGGTGTTTGGTGGAATAAGAAGGACCCTTCAACCTAAGTCCTCTAGTTCAGTCAGCTCAGTTACTTAGTTGTGCTAATGGAGACATGACTCTCGTCCATCCACTCTCCTCAGCATCATAACTGAGGATCCACTACAAGGTTCGTCCCTCAACTCTCTTTCTCCCACAAATAAGTCGTGACTTTTAACTGTCCATTTGAATCAATTGTAGAATGTTTGGACTTGAAGTAATTGTCTGTGTCTAGTAGTCCAATACATATTCTGTTTAGTGTTCTACTTTTTAAAAACCTGAGACTTAATTACTAACATACAGTACAATGACAATTACATACAATTTCTAATTTCATGTTTAATTCACGAATTATCGCTTTCAAGAAACTTCAGCTCACCATCAACAATCAACACGGGCCAAGTAGTCCACAAGATATTATGTATTAGAAACTGCGTAAAAGTACACGAGGTCGGCTAGATTTTAGATGTTGGGCTTTAAGGAGTTCTAAAGATAAGCCCCTTTGTTATTGTACAATAACAATAACAACATAGATGTGGGGATTGTTTATTCACAAATAGGTTTACGGTTGTTCAGTGTCCTCAGCAGTAGGAGGGACAGGTTAGTTTAGGCTTATTACGTCTAGCTAGGCTACTAGGTGGCTTAACATTGATTGAATGAGTTCTCAAAAGTGTAGATTGTATTCTTCCAGGCTAGGTTAGGTTTGCCCAAAAAGTTGGGAAGTTAGGTAGACCCAATTGGTCACAGGCCCAATTTCCCTAGAGCCTACGATCAACGATACGAGGCCTTCCTGTAACTCCGATTATTCTAGTTTTGGTCGAATGTCTAACCTAACATTAAGCGTCAATGAATGTTAGATACGTCACGTCACTCACGCGCACCCGGTGCATTCGTAGCATAATGCATAATATGTACAAAACACAACACGTAGCGAAAACACACATGAAAAGTGAAAAGTAGTAAGTACATCACAGTATGACGTACTTAGCGCATTTTTGGGCGATTCATAATCAAAACGTCATTGCTGCATTGATGATTGAAATTAATCATTCATTTCATAATTGTATAATGTGAATGTTGATTGTACACGTACCGGACGGACGGATTACGACTGAAACAGTCAGCCGGAGTTTCAATTCTATATGTTCAGTACCTATCTTCGTGTCTCGTGTCGCCCTTGTCCTTGTTGGTGCAATACTGGCACTGGTCTGTTACTTCAATTGCTATTCAGACGAGAGATAGGTCAGGTCAGGGTCAGAGAGGGGATAAGGATTTGCAGTTTGTATTGAGAGCCCTTCAAGATCAGGATCAGTCACCGCCAGCCATCCGCAGTCAACAGTAAAGAGTGTTTAAAGTCACAGGTTACAGGTTCTGACTTGACCTTGACACTCCAAATACAACTTTCACTTTTGGTTTCGGATTTCAGTTCATAAAATTCTGCTGACACATTTCGCGCTCAATTTTTGCAGAATGTTAACTTATAACGCATTGATTGCAAGCCTCGCTCCAGGTGTCTCGTTGTTATGACTCCGAGAATCAGATTGATAATACGTAGAACTCGACAAAACGGGCTAAGAGCGAGCACTGTGACTTATGTTATACGTTAGCTACAACATATAAGTAACGGTGTGAATCAATCACGGAATTAAAGGAATACAGTAGCGAAAATCGCATCGTCAAAGAATGATGACTGAAAAAACAGATTTAATTACCTGGGTACGATACGGGTGGGCACGAGGTACGGGTACGAGCAACCTAAAAAGTTCCTTGTTCCACTACAGTTTAGCCGATTATCGACTGTTTATAATCCATACAAAGCTTAAGACTATTAATTCGAATTGACGTTACTTATATTCGTGTTGGTGAGTTTTTATATACATATTTAGGTATTATTTAATGATATATTCTTGGAACTACAAGATGTACTTTGTACTTGTTGATACAGGATGGTTAGCAGCAGTAAGCATAATCGTCAATCTAATAGTGAAGAAACCTGCTTTCTCAGTATTATGAATATACTGCAAGGGGTAAACATGCCGGATTTCCATGAAATGCTTCTAAAAGTTCCACGTGTTTTTCTAAAGTAATCGGGATTTATGCCTACTTTTGTGTTACGTTTTTATTTCCACGTCTGCCTTATCAATAATATCAATCAATAGTGTCAATAACTGGGCGATGTTTCAAAGTCCTATATTTTACTTTCAACTGGAAATCCGCTATTTCTAGAGTCCCAAATCCGAGCTCTCGACTGCCGTACAGTTTATGGGTTAATCAAGGCCTTCCACACGTTACAAATAAGCCTTTCTAGGGTTTAGAATACATGTCTGCATCATCAGTTATGCTTCACTTGGCACTTAGACTTCTTCAATCGTAGGTAACGTACATAATCCTAACCTGCTCTACTGGATACGTCGTAAAAAGAAGTGGGCAGGCTAGTACTAATTCAGTTCTTGCTACAACTTGCTGCGCTGCGGCTGGGCTGCTTGCTTGCTCGTTTTCATAGCATTCAGCATTAGAGGCTTGTCCATTTCCATGCTAAGTTCAACTTACTTTTTGCTGGGCGGGCTCAGCTAAACTGGGCTGGGTGGTTGGGTGTTGTTGTTGGGGAAATAAGAGCACGAGTATTCTTGACTGCACAGCACAGACCAGGAATTGCTAGTAGCTAGAGTCCTAGAGGGCTATGTCTCGTCTGTTGTGTCTTGAATGTATGTAGAACAAACAACAAAGGACGGGGACTTCATAATTTGTAATTCGTGAAATCGTTTTTAATTTAAAGTATTTATTTTTGTACAAATAGTAATCATACATTATATGCAAATCTTCTCGTATGTTGATGTATTGTGTTTATGTATTTTCAGGTGTGAGACGGGCTTTTTTGGGCAGAAAGAGGGAATTGATTATTTGAGTTGTGGGTCGGGTCATCGGTGAGTTACCGGTGGTGAAGTAGGACTCATGAGCGGGCCAGAGCGAGGAACGGACAGGAGGAAAATCAGCTCTGTCTGACTGAGGTGAGCTGACGAGAGACAGAAGGAGGAGGCAGGTCAAGGGTGCACACCGACGCATTCAGCCTAATATTCCCAAACCAAGTCTATCCACTACCAACAACATTGCACACCATCAGGGCACTTAACCACAAGTTCTGGAGTTGATCAACAATCAAGGTAAATTAGAACTATTCTAAGATTTAATTCTACAGTCAATGTTCTATGACGTCCGGACAGAACTTAAAAGGAATTCATTTCAAAAAGAGTAACTCCTTGCGAATAATTAGTTTCTTTACAACCAAGTACTAAAATTATTCATTATTCCCCTTGGAACGTGAGTGTGTTTTCGTGAATTTGAAATTGAGTGATCTTGATTAGATATGGATTGAGATTGGGGGAGTTTAGCTCAATTAAGTATTTATTTAGCTATGCATTTTCTCTTGGCTCTATTCAGATTTGAGGTTGAACATAAGTACTTGAACTTCAGACTACGATTGCTCTATATGCAACATGCAACTAAAGCTCTGTAGTGGAGATAGCTCATTGTGCATTGATGTGATGCAGTGGATTGAATCTGAATATATGTCTATTGATTTCAGTCTTCTTTGCTGACGCGGACTAATTGGGCTGCTGAGAGACGATATTTTGCGATAAGAGGATTAGCATTGGGATGATCTAGATGCTACTCAGGAGTTTCATCTCGTTCCAAGCACTCCAATTCTCCTCGTCACTCCTGGATCGGGTCTCCTACTTGATTCCGACTCTCTTCTCAGGCCCTCATTCTCACCTAGTCTAAATCAACGTCTTGTCCAGAAGAGCCTTTAGCCAGACCTGATTGGGACCAGGCAGCAGAAGACCAAGTGAGCTGAGTGGGATATGGAGAAGTTCTACAGCTGTGAAGGGAACAAGAAGTGGTCGTGCGGGGCATGCACCTACTTGAACTGGCCCAAAGCTCTCCGCTGCACTCAGTGCGAGACGGCCCGTGACAAGAAGTTGAATCTGAACGAGTACGACTCGGCAGAAGGACGTCATCTCAACTCGGCCGAGTGCATTACGGACATTTTGGAGAATCTGAAAATGTCGCAACAGGACCAAGGTGAGGAGGGCTACCGGAGACGGAAGAACGAGAACGAGCATGGGCGGGCGCTGAACAACAGCCCGGCCGACAACTACTTCGAGTCGGAGTACATGTCGCCTCCGCAGCAGCAGATCCTCAGTCTCCGCTCCCCCTCCCTCGAAAGACAAGCCAAGAAGTACCCAGCATGTGGAGAGAGCAAGAATGAGAAGTCTCCCATCATCTGCCAGAGTCTGGATGCGCCCTACGGCACCAAGTCCGTATTCAGCTTTGACGGGGCGGAGACGGACTACAGCATAAATTCCTTTGGTGCTTACGGTTCTAGAAATGTTTCTCCTAGCTTAGTGACCAATTCGAAGAATAGCAGTAAGTCCTCCTATGGGAGCGGAAGTGGGGCAGCTCTCACCGCAGATCCCAACAATACCAATTCCGACAAATGGACCTGTCACATCTGTACCTATGACAACTGGCCGCGGGCTGGGAAGTGTGTCATGTGTCTTACTTCGAGAGGAAGACCGGGCTCCATTCCCCGAGTGAGCAGCACAGAAGACATTGAACCAGGTCGAGCAGGCGGTGGGACAGCTCCTTCCAACAACCGCTCGCTCCTAGGCAACGAAGTCTCACTCTCGGCCAATAACCGAATGAGCAATTCGGCCAGTAATCTTGTGCTCTCGTCCGGAGTTCCCAATAATCGTAAGTCCAGCAGTCCATTTTAATTCCAATATAGTTTCATGTCTCAATCAGCAACAAGATGAGCAGGTCAAATACAAGTCCTGTATGCTGTACCAAATCAGAAAACTAAAGCAGAACATGCCCATTTCCAACTCTATGTTTGTAGGAAGGAGTCGTGAAATTGATGCTCGTTGGTTGGAAGCTTGTCGTGGGGTTGTGGAAGGGAATATTGTTCCTGTGGAAGAATACCTGGCCGCTGGCGGCGATCCCTCACGCCAACTTACTTCCACTGAAGTCACAATTCTCGCCAGACCATCCGCCTTTGACACTGGATTCACTCTTGTTCATCTCGCTCTTCGGTACGCTGTTGCTCTTAGATTACAATTAATGTTGTTCACAGTATGTGGCTCACTCCCTCAACCGCTGTATGTCTTATGTCTTACCATAGCTTTCATCAAGAGCATCTGCTCGCTACGCTATTGTCACAAGTGGACGGAGGCCCATCAGTCGTCAAGAGAGTTCCATCGTATGCAGCTCCAGATTTGGCAGTTGACATTCGTCGAAGCTTCCTCTCTTCAATTCGAAAGCGGAAGGGTTCCTTTCACTGCCAATACACTACTGAGATTGCAACTTTCACCTTGCCGTCAGGTGTGTTGCTTTTCTTTACCATTCAAAATACTCGCATTGATCGCTGTGTCTAATGACTGAACCTGAATTGAATTCGGTTCACTGTTTTAGAAATTGAGGACTACGCTGCCGGCCTTCAGGAAACGCTGTTTGACGAAGTTCTGGATCGTGATGTTCAGAAGGAATTGGATAATGGTCAAATTATCAACTGGTCTCCGGAAGTGATGGAGCAACTCAACTCACGTCTGTATGCTCTTTGGAACCGATCTGCAGGAGATTGCCTTCTTGACTCTGTGCTGCAGGCCACTTGGGGCATCTTTGATCGAGAGAATGGACTGAGACAAGCCCTTGCGGATTCTCTTCATGACTGTGCAACCATGTAAATTAGCGATTGCATACTCTAAGTATACGCCTGGAATTCATGTAACTTAGTGATACGTGCTCTCTTTTGAAGGTTCTACCAACGTTGGAAGGAGAACGAGTCACTCAACGCTCGTCTGCTTTCCTTTAGTCTGAATGATTCTCAGTGTGCGGCGGATTGGGCCAAGCTCTTGTCAATTGCCAGCAAACCGGGATCAAGCCTTGAGCAGCTCCATATTTTTGCTCTGACTCATATCCTCCGTCGTCCCATTCTCGTCTATGGAGTGAAATATGTGAAGAGCTTCCGAGGAGAAACTTTGGGCTATGCTCGTTACGAAGGTAATAATTCTCTCCCCCTAGTCCACTAGTGTACTCCTTCCATTACTGCATGTCATATGCCTTTCCTCCTCAGGCTTGTATCTCCCGTTCTTCTGGGAGCCTACCTTCTGCTGGAAGTCCCCCATTTGTCTCGGATACACTCGTGGCCATTTCTCTGCCCTCGTGACCATGGACCCGGACTGTGACCCAATGTCCAGCGTGGCCACGGCTGCTCAATTAGGTCCGGACGATATCAATGCTCGCTCCTCATATCTCCCCCTCAGTTCTGTGGACGGGAATCTCCTTCCAATTCACTTTCTCACCCAGTCCGAGGTAAGCACTCTGCTCGGACAGTAAAAGGACCTTGGTCTATGCTTCATGTTAATACATGTATTCGTGGTCAAGGACTAGATGAGATAGCAACTCTTTGTTCTTGACAGATTGGCAAGGAAGAAATGATAATGAATCAATGGCTGGATGTGCGTTACACGGATACAGGGATCATGATGGCTCGTCAACGTATTCAGAAACCGCCAGTTCTCGTTGGACAGATGTTGGAGGAATGGCTCAATCATTACCGTCGTTTAGGGTACGATTTTGACTCTTTGAGCAACTACTAGCACACCTTATGCAATGACATTGTGATCAAGTTCCTAATCCTCAAATATCGCATATAGACAACTGGGCTCAGGTCCGTATCTGCGACAAGCTGCTGGAACGCTCTACTCCAGTGACGGAGACTCGGATGACTAAGACTTGAAAACAAACAGCGAGAAATGTTAGATTAATCGTAACTAGCTTTTTCCTCTCCTCCCACACACGATAAGCAAACCTACTTGTGGGCATCCATCCTTCAAAATTCTTAGCTCCCGTCTTTCGCCATTTCAGTTTCTAAGTTTCAGTTAAGACGTGAATACATAGTTAGTTAGAAATAAGTCCTCGTTGTATAGGCTAGTTCCTTTGGTGCTTCTTCCTTTCGTTCCCCTACTCAAAGTTTTATTAAAGATTATAGTTCCACGTTCCTTCGCGTATTAATGATAACAATGTGTCTATTTTTTGTCCACTCCCGCCACTTAGTCATCTCTAAGAGTGTTTTAAGATGTCGATATCAAACTGAGGACTGACTAAGCCTCTTCCTCGTCTCTCAATTTATAGGAAATTTCCCCTTGTTTTCTCCTTTTTTTATTACAAATTACTGGGTTAATTCCTTTCGTTACTAATTAATTATGGACTGACTATAAAATATAATTGGACACCTGCTAGGAAGCTGTCACACGTTCCTCGTCGCACCCGGTTCTACAAGAGTAACCTAGTTGGTTAGTTTAGTTGGGATTAAGTTGTATGTATTAGTAGGTTGACTTGATCGGTGCGCAAGCAGGAGTAAGGCGTACCTCAAGCACTCCTACAACTCGTATTTAGGCGTTTCTCATCGAAAGAAGAACCCTGAAAAAGTATACCAAGTGCCTCGTATAGAAAAGAAGATAGAAGACAACCCTTGTGGATAGAAGGAAAGAAGAAGGAAGATAGGAAACTAGAAAGTAGCCTCCAAGGAAAGCGTAACTAACGGAACATACCTAATAAGTACCATGAACTCTCACTTCAACTATGAACTTACCAAATTAGCTGAACCTATTTAGTATCTATGTATCTACTTACTAGAGAATCTTATTTCAATACCTTCAACTATACCTACCTACCTCGGTACCTTTTTTCAGTTCTGTGTTCCGAGTAGACCTTCCGTCTATTCAATAACTAAATTCGCCTTTCGAATCAGCAGTTCAGGCGTCAAGTCTCTAAGTTTGGCCACACTAATCTCTCAGTTCTCTCGTTTCCTGTCTCCTCATATTCAGCACACCAGGCAGTCACTCAAATTGTCGAGTAGGCCTTGTGTGAGCCTATTTTGGTTGTCTTTACTCTAAGCTGCTTGACTCTAAGAAACCCTCGTAGTTAAGTAGATGGTACTTTTGTGATACAAATTGTCAATGAATAATGTAGTCCTTAGTTAGTTAGTACCTGTTCCCAATAGTTGTAGTTCCATGCGAAACCAAGCTGCATTTCATGCAGAGCAAGTGGCAGCCAAGCCTTGTCCAACAAATCCTGATACATTCAATCACAGGACTTGTTAACATAGGCTTTCCTTCACTCCACCTCTGCTTCCTCCACTATCTACGCTTGGGCATTTATTTGTTTTTGTACACAGTGGTCCAGTTGATCCTAATTGCGGTTTGCGTTGGGCTTTATTTAGAATCAAGTAATAGATCCAGACGGTTGTTGGTTGTCTGATTGGTAAGTTCTGTTTGTTTGTAAGGTGGTAGGCTGTACCTGTACTGTATTGTGTATACTAAACATTATCATGTCTGTCCTATGTAGAATGAATGCATAGAATCCGAATCAGGTTTGAGAGAGCAATTAGTTGAGTTTGATCCTAATCATTTCTAGTTCTCGTTTCTATCTTGGGTCTACTGCACATGTGCTAATTGTGCAGTACACTCAACTCTCACCGTTTAGTTACAAATTCAAGCTAAATATATCCACTAGTTGATCAAATTATATAACAGAAAATGTGGACTCAAATTAAAACTGAAATAAAATCAAATGTAATTACTAAATTAACACAGAATCATTTATTCACAAATCTTCACAAGTAGAGAGAGCCTGTTTTCTGCAGTAAGATTAAATTAAATATTAAACACCACTCAGAAGTTTCAGAACAATGATATAGTCTTAGTAAAAAATAGCCATTTAAGTACACTGTTTGGCAGTTTTGGAAACTCAAGCTAATTGAGTTGGTGAGTAGGGCCTGTTGTGGCTTGAGCTTTGTGTTTCGATGGCACTAAAATCTAAGCCACCGATGATAGTAAAGGGTAGTGCTGTTTGACTTTAGGCCTACGGCTTAGTTAATTCTGGAATTTTTATGGTTAAGACTTTGTGCATACAATTAGGAGAGATACAAGGAATTTAGATATGTGCTTATCCAATTAAGTGAGTATTTTAAGTAGCAACTACGAGAGCTGATGCTGTAAAGAATGCGTAGACGAAAGGGAAAATGAGGCTTTGGACTCTGGATTATTTCATGGATTCTCTTCATCTGAACAGCGTGGAGTTGGCAATGACACTTTTGGACATGTCCATATTCACATTTCCTTTCAGAACACCCTGGCGAAGTCTCTGTTCCAAAGAGTGGAGGGCATGATTTAAATAGATCCAGACATATAGGATACAAGATTGCGTGGTCATACCTTTGCAAAAACATGGGACATGAGGCGATTCGTCTTCTTCTCTTCTTCAGCTTTCTTCTGCAATTTCTTTTCTTGAACTTCAGGAAGTTTCCTGTACTTTTTCTTAGTGATTTCTCTCATTTCTCGACCACTCATCAGCCTGGGTTCTGAAGAATGGAATTTAAAGTGGATTACAGTTTTTAGGCTCTGTTCACTACGAACAATTCATTTGAAAGTACCTCGGGGCTCCAGAGCACGTTCCAAACTGGACAGTTCGTGAGGACCATGCGTTCTTATCCACTGTCTCTTCACTTCCGCTCTATGTTCTCGTTCCGCTTTTAATTTAGACAAAACAGCCTCTCTCTGCTGAACTCGGTTAATAATTTCAGGGTGATGTTGTTGAAATATTTGCTGGAAGACAAGAAGAAATTGTTACTACCAGCTAGGCTCAACCTTTTCCTCATTTAGTGTAGAACATTTTGGTTTGAGAACAGCCGCATCTTAACTACATCGGTAAGCACGTTGGTTTACCTGTAAGCTTAATCTTCCCAAGAACTCATTTGTGTTGTAGCGCCCATCTCGCCCATCATTGTCCGCCTCTCCTTGTCCACCATGCTGCTCGTTCTCTTGATCCTCGTTCTCCTTCTCACTGGAAGAGAGGCTCGGCGGAGACGCTTGTCTCCCGTACTGCAAATACATTTGTTCTCCGCGACAGTTAGAGAATGGAATAAAGTAGCTCACAGGTGGCTTGGGTGGTTTGGGTGGCTTGGGCTTCTTGGGTTCTCGCTTCTTCTTTGGACAGGGAGAATCCTTGGCTTGGTCTCTGCTCGCGTCCGCTGCTGCCTCTTGATTCAAACACAGGAAGTCCGCAATGAAGTTGAACGTGCTGAGAAGTTGGTCCAGTTTCTGCTCCAGAGCCACATTGGTGGAACTGTTGCTGGTCGAGACTAACGGAGTGAGATACTGAGTTCCGGCTGTGACTGAAGCGGCTGTAGCCTTTGGGATGCAAGACTGAGAGAACTGAGTTCCTGTGTTATGCAACTGCGTTCGAGAAGTGTTCGTGTTTTCATTCCGTACCCCGCAACTCTGGCTCCGGTTAATCTAAGTACGTCAAATAAAGTATTCCATGAAGTCCTAGTGATTTTTTTGATTTGATACATGTCTATTTAACTGTCCTTCCAAAATACAACATTTTCACGATTCAGAATAAATAAATATTTCGGACAGTAAGAGTAATCGGCCACACAACAAACATAAACCATAAGTGTGGGCTAGGATGCACATTCTCATCAGCTCACCCGTTATATAAATTATGACACAAATAATATACTTTGCACCATATATCCTATCTTTGAATTTTTCCCTCCAGCTTCTGACCTTAGTTGGATGAATAAGTGAACACTTTCGAAGAATTCTTACTAAGACTGGAATATTATGAGCCCACTCCAGCTGGCCTACAACTCCGAAAGATGCTTAACGTAGCTATTGTCGTCAATTCCTACTAAAGAATTGACTTATTTCTGAATGAACGGCTTTTTATTTTGAAGGTCAAAAGCTGCAGTGAAAATACATAAATATGAGGCAAAATGTTTAGGACAATTATTCAAAAATATGGAGAAAATGTTTTTAATGGTGTCTTTAAATTCAATCCACTTAATCACCATTATTAACTCGTCCTAATCTTCCCATTACATTTGGTAAACTAGCTCATTAGGTGTACCTATCTCGGTATTATTGGATTGGAAGGCGGATTTTACTACGAAAAACTGAAATGCAATGTTTTGTTATACTTAATCACCTTCAGTTTTGGAAGTACTGTGCTTGAAGGTTTTTCCCGAACCGTTTTTCTGAATTCAGCTGTTTTGGGTCGGTGTGGCGGAAGTTCGGGCTGCAGTCGATTGGGTTTTTTCAGAATTGGTTTATACGCAACGCTTTCAGCGCTTGTTGAGGCTTCCGATGATGAGGGATAAGTTGGGACTTCTTTGCCTCCGCTCAAAACACTAGAAATCAGAGGAAATGCTCATCCTGTTACTTATTTAAATGTACTGACGTACAACTTGGGAGAAACTGAGGATATCAAAATGTATGAGTATCATGAGCAGGTCTAACATTATGACCAAATAAGTATTAGCTTCGGATTTACAGCATTCTTACTTATTGAGCCGTTCGAGACGTTGGAGTTCCTTCTTAACTTTGTGAATGTGTGTTGATCGGTGAGAATCAATGGCTCTCATCATGTCGTGATTCTTGATTGGACTTCGACTCCGCACAAGGCGGTTGATCAAATGACAAGTGGGGCTCATTCCACTGGAACTGGTTCCAGCTTTGTCCCTCTCACGAACTGACGATCTCTGCGCTCGTTGACGTTCATCCGAATCAGACGAACTGGATTTATCGTAACCGTCCGTTTCCGTCTGAGCTTCTTGTCGGGAACGAGGACCAGATGGGTCGACTTGACGATACCTAATGTCCATTCAATATCCTTCTTTATCGTACAAATAGCTACAGCAATCTACGTGCAAATGAAGTCGAGAGATTTTGTGCTTAAGCCGAAATCTCTGAATTTTCCTTTCATTTCCCACAAATTAAGTCGCCAGGCGGCGGCTATTATCCAAATTCCTTCCTTCCTATCCTTGCGCCTTTTGCGAATATGTCATTTAATTGTTATCGTTGCGCGTGCGCGTATATTCATGTGCATTTTGTGAGTAGGTCCAGACTTGGCACTATTCGTTGATTAGGACTGAGGAAGGCAAATAGATGGATTAAATAGTTTTATATATTACCGATTCACAAGGAACTTAAACATAGTGCGTGGACGTGCTTTTGAATCTGTATGACTAAAAAGATGAAAATGAAATAGCCAGGCTCGTACTGATTTGGACGAGAGGGTTCCACCTGTCGGTCCGTACGCTGTCGTCGGTTCTCTCCAGGTGACTCATGGTAGTGAGCTGGATGAGTACTACGGCGTCCATGCATTGGGCTCATGGGCCGAGCCGGAATGGGCGAATCGTCTTTGGCGTATTTGTCTCTTGGAAACCCTCTACTTGTTCGCATCCCACGTCCCACTCGACGACTCGGAACTTCTGGAGACATCTCACTCAATTTCTCCGTTTGAACTTCAACTTCAATCGAGTAGGATCCCTCACCGCTGCTGGCATTGACTGAGAATATAAATCATTTTGATCTAGAGAAACTATCTCCTCATTTAACCCGGAACCTTCTAATTAAAAGTCTAAAGACTGAGTCACTTCACTGTCTAATACAGAATGGCTTCTGAGTAGCAGCGTTAAATGGGAGAATTGAATAATTCTTACATCTTTTGTGGTATTCCATTTCTGATCTCGTCATCCCTGTCGTCTGCCATTCTGAGAGCGAACTAACATTTTCTTGAGAATGTGAACGAGAGTGACCGTACTCCCAATCCGTGCTCGCCTCAGAGACTCCACGTGGGCCACTATGTGGAGGTTCCTAGAAAAATGGAGTAAGTGGTCAATAGTAAACAGGAGTGAACAGTTTCTAATTAAATAACTAGTTATTCTCCACGAACACGAGCTTCACCAAAACCATCATTAACTAATAAACAATTCAGAGAATAGGTTTACACCTTTAGGAATCTTCAAATTCATATTCCAATTTGCGCTATGGAAAACCCATATTTTGCCACCTAGCCACGATTATGAACAAAGGAAATCCTATATATTTGTACTTCTGAAGTAGTTAACATACGCATTTTTGCTAATAATATTTTTCAAGTTTGAATTTAAAATACATAACATATCCTTTAATATTAATTAGTTGAATAAATAGTTGGGCTAGGCAATGCATAATACATAGTTCACGACTCTAGCTCGAACGCCGTTTAAATGATTTGTAAAAAGCTATTAATAGAATTTGTAAAAAGTCTTTTCCCTATTGTCTATCTCCACACCCCCCGAAGGAGGTCTAGGGTGAGCGGGCCATCTTTGCAGCTGCGCTTATGCACCGGTAGCCCTGTGCGGAGTCTCACCCAGGGATTCGTCCCTTGGCTCCGTACTAC
>JAQFXY010000459.1:0-27268 GCA_034693865.1 Ceratophysella sigillata | reverse complement strand
CATGTCGTACAAACCTAACCGAACCTGCCCAGAATTTTAAACAGTCCTGCGAAATTAGTCGACGGACGTTAACATATTAGCACATCTGCCGAAATCCGACCGAAGGGTATAAGGATTCTCTAACCGAAACGCGGTAACATCACAATTCATGTACATGCATAGGTTTATAATTTGCCTAGCATACGTCGACTGTCGATATTGGCGCTAACATTACGTTCTTGAGTCGACTGAAAGCGAACCTAGCGAAACATACTTGGTACATACGTACGTACATGTATTGCACGATAGACAAACGACTGGTTATGCATAGGTTGAGCACTTCCAACCTATGTATGTAGATAAACCATATAGATTAGATGGTCCGCGGACAATTGCGTTTGGTCATTTCCGCCTGATTATTTGCCCCTGTTACGTTCCGCCTGGTCAGGTCTGCCTGGTCAGTTTCCACTGGTCGGTGAGACAATACGATGTTTCAACATTTCTCTATTTCAAAAACCATCTTCCCCTAATATCTGATTCCAGTACTCATGACTATTTTTTAATTATACATGATGTGATAAGCAAAACATTAGGCATAACCGTGCCTATCCTTTCATAACTTTATACTTTCAGATACATAAAAATAATTCATCTGAAACTTACGCCTGGGATTTAGATCGATAGTTGAATTGGAGAAATCACACAAAAGACATGCTGCACTTACAAGTTCAAATATACATACATTTATAATAATATATAATTTGTGATATCTGGAATCATTCAAACGCAATTTACACTGGGCGCAATCGACTAGGCGCAATTGGGCTAGGCGCAATAGACCTAGAATCAAATTGGATTTATACACTATGTAGTAGTTGTAGGTACGTCAAATTCAATATTGTGAAGATCTTGTCATACAATATCAGTAGTTTCGTCGAATTGTTTTCTAACAACTACGACATTATTTTGATTTTATTAAAAGTCCCCTGATTTCGATTTTTACAGAAAAGTGACAATGTAAGATTATACCTCCACATTAAATACGTAATGTCTAAACCTTGGCGTTAGCAAAAGTTTCATGCTCTGAACCACTCAGGATATGCAAGCGGTTAGCACATACATATAAATATTTCCCACTTGTAAACTCGAACGTCGCTCACAGTCATGTGATCACCAAAGCTAATTTTATTGTCTCTCATGGAGTAAATGTAGAATTCAGAAATCACTTGCAACCGGCCGCTGCAAGGCTCAACCAAGAAATGGGCGAGAAGACCAAAAGGCATAAAAATCGGAGCAAACACCTTCAATCTTTATCTCAACTTTCAGATGCGCATTGTACAGTTATAATTTGATCATAGTAAGCAATGTTTTTTGCCTATTTAGCGATTTCCAGCTTTTCATTTAGCAGAAAGGACAGGCATATTGTGAAATCTTGGGGAATGAATCCGGCACCAGAATCCAGCAAAAACCAGGATTCACGGTATTTGGCTGGAGGTTTGGTTCTTTTTTTTCTTGTGCTGTGCAGATATCCGCTTGCAAGCTAGTCATTGCCAAATGTTATTACTCCAGAAGATCTCCAGTAAATTAGCTCAAATTTTGTGCATGCTCTTTAAGAGTGCGCTCATTACTTGCTGTGAGTGGCTTAGCTATTATAAATAGGAGTTAACAAAGGGAGAAATTGGGAAGCAACGAAATATCTGTGTCACCCTGTACATATCTATGTATGTATGTATGTATGTAAATATATGGTATGTAGTATCTTGTGTGGATCGCGGTTGAGAAAGGATAAAGTTCAGCTAATGGAAATATTTACGCCGAAGTAGGTTCAAATGGAAAACCAAGTGAATGGAAGACTGGAAGAGGGATGAAGTTTGGAATGTGGAATGATGCATCTCGAATGAGAGGACGGGCTTTGTAGTTGCAGTTAGTTGGTGGCCAAGCGAACTTTGGGATGCATGTGAAGAGTGGCTAGTACTTTCTACACCGCCTTAAAAGAGGCAGGTGTGTGAGGGGATGATGTGAGCGGTGAAAGCTCGAATTCTACACATGTTGATTGATTACCATGTTCTGTGCTGAAGGAACACAAGGGATTCAACGGAATTTGACCTTGATTGATTGATTAAACTATTCCAATCAAGATCTGTTTATTGGAGCTATTGTTAAAACCATGCAGTTCGTATAATCTCCAATATTCCTACTGGGCATAATTCTCGGTACTTACATATTTTATTTGTATCTGAAGATTCATTATGTTACGGACATTTGTATTTTTATATAAGTTATCGTGTATTGATAATATTTTGATTGGATGTTATTTTTTCTTGCCGTAACAATCCATGCTGTGGTTATCGCTTGCCTATTTTTGACGTTTGGACGGCTGCGTTTAATGTTTGTTTAATGGACTTCGGACCTGAAAATATAGATTTGAGAGTTGACATTACACTATTGAAATAAGAACCAGGGTCAACACGAAACTAACTTCAGTCCGTATTCACAGCCAAGCTTCGTGATAATGAAAGTGTGTGAAGGAAAGTGCGAAAGCATACCAAACAGTTACTACGAATTCAGTCATGTCAATCGGCCGTCAGTGACTCTGAAGCATAATTATATTTATGCAATACAATAACTATACTGTAGATGAACTCACTCACCTCGATATTCATCAAAACCGTACATATAGGATTCACATATTTGTAGTTTAATGTTTGAGTTGTCTCATGCATGCTCACCCCGATATTTTGCAATGAATTAATTCAGGAACCTCCCTATGCTGAAGTTTGCTATCCAATGGGAAGGGGAGTAGAGACGTTAGATGGCTCACGCACGATTCCAGAGCGCAGCATATAAAATGGCATCCCCAGACGAGTTTTTCTTGATTTGGAGTATTTGTCCCTGGTGCACCATCCAGCTTCGCCACCTTTGTCAGGACAGCAAATCCCGTTGTTGACCTCTTCATCTGTGCCCCGAATATCACTGAGCGTCACACCTAAAACGATTTGGATTAATTACACGTTATTTCAATCTGGTTGGAACTAGCTGAGAAATAGTGGCAAGTAACAGAAGTAGTGAGCTTACAGGCCAACTGCTGAAGTCTCGGCACAGTCTCATCCACGAAGCAGGTTTTGGTAAAGTCGTACCAGACGTTTCCATGCCAGAAGAAGGAGGAACAGGACTCCAAGTAGGGTGCATGACACTCATCCCCAACCCTCTCAAAACCGTTAATACAATTGCAAAATTGTGGCCGCTCCCTTTCCGCTACGTAAGATTCCATGGTTTCGTAGTACTCATCGTACTCATAAAAGTACTCTTTGTCTTGTATAATTTTGTCATCCCAGTCGCAGTCCATGAAATTTAAGATATCACAGTATATCTTGGTATCATCCTTCGGTGACTCAAAGAACTGCTGGATAAGATCATAATCGATGATTTTTTCCGCCGGAAAACCCTTTCGGTAGAAGTCGGCCAGGTAGTTGTGACATCGATGACTGTAAGTTGCAAATCTCTTGTCGTCGAGCCCTTGGCTCCGATACAGCTTCATTTGCTCTCGCATTTTCCCCATTTGAACCGTATCTACGGTCTTTGGGCACGTGGCTCTGTCATAACAGACACAATTCTTGGTTACGGTGTGACAGTACGTGTTGTCCATGCATTCTAACCAGAAGTTGTAATCCTTCAGAGCCGAGTACTTAGAGGGCTGGGAGAGCTGGAGAGATCCCTTCTCACCATCAGGGTCGCTATCCCTGTTCCAAGTACATCTCCCGTACTTACGAAGAGCGCATTTGAAAGTACTTGGGTTCCATATGTACAAAATCTGGCACATGCAGCGGTAGACGAGGGACGGATTCTCCCAGATGTGATCACACTCCAGGCCCGCAAATCGGTTGCACATCTTTGCTCCTGAGTTGTACTCGGGTTTGGAGATCATAGCTTCGAACACCGTAAGATTATTCACTTTCGTTACTTCCTCAAAGAAGGCTTCTTCCGTGTCACGATCGCAAAGGTCTCCGCTTCTCATTAATAACATGGCATCAAGCTTATTCTTGTTATCTGCACTCAAAATCTCATTTTTTTTAGCCGACTTTGAACTGACATTCTGTGCCAGTACGAGCACCAGGAGCCACAGCAACAAAGCGCGCTTGAACAGCATCTCGATTCTCCACTCACTTGATCTGTAACGTAAACAGATGTACAGTGTAGGTGAGTCACTTGTCAATCAGTCGAACAATAGTTTACTTACAGCTTTAGCTTACTCTGCTTTCAGACTGGAAAACAATGCTTCAGTCCAACACATCTGAATTCAATACGAGTAATTGCACAAAATTCCTGAATAAACTTTTTCCATCAAGTAAGACGGAAGGAATTTGAAACCGATTTGTCGCTTGCGCTTCACCAACTTCTCTTCTTGGTTGCTTTTATCCGCACAGAGAGTGAGAAGGCATTATCAATCAAGTGCAATGTATCAACAGAAACACGAAAACGCCTCGCTGTTGCCATGCAAACAGTAACTAACAATCTTGATCAACCTGGTCAACATTGGTCTTGGAATTTATTTAAGCTACGATTGAGAGTTTGTCAAAATGACAAGCTGAAATAGAATGTAATTCAGTACATATTCCGATAAGTTTTCTAACAGTTGGATTTACAAATACGCCATAATAAGACGGTATTAATCTGCTAAAGTACAGACGCTATATGACGATTTTTTATTATTACAATAATTTTTTTTTTATTATATTACGCTCAATCTTATGTATATACAATAGGTACATATATCGAAGACTTTGTTTACAATAATTGTAACTGCAACTATAAAATTACATGTGCCGACTATGACTGAATTGCAACGGATGAAGGAAGTTTTAACAATAGGTACACCGAGGGTCAAATTCAAGTTTGAAAAACTTGTACAACTGTTAGTGATAACCGTAAGAATTAACTGGTATATCCTTCATTGACAAAAAGGCAAGTACGTCCAGCGGCTTGGAGAAGATAGGGAATGGATCTTGTCTAACTGCGGGTAGCCACTCCTTTGAGCCAGAAGCCGGGTTGAGTGGAGATGGAGAAAGGAAGTGGATTTGAGAAAGTTGTGTGACTCGAGACAGAGATGCAGAAGGTTGGAGTGGGGCTGATGGGTTGGTGGGTGAGAATTGGTCTAAGTTTGGATCAGAGATCTGTAGTGGAAGGAAGATGGTCTGAGAACCCTGGGAGGTCCTGGTAATGGACTCCAGAGAGGTCCACTTTGCTTACTCTTACCACTTTCTCCTTTGTGCTCTCTTCCCTCTGAGAGGGACAGAAGGGAAGGAACTTAAAGCACGACTCAATGTTCTCATGGGACCGTTTTCTACTCATCCTCCTTGCTCGACCTCTAACCCCGCATCTTCTCATCTGCTCAGTCTATGTAGTTCACAGTAATGCCAATGCCCCCAACATTTCCTGCTTTCTCTAACCAGAATTCCATTTTTCCATTCGTAGGGGAAAATATTCTTGGTTTCAACATGTTTCCATTATTCGCAAGCGTTTGAGATAATTTAAGCGGTAGAACAATGATTGTATTCATTGGCGGAGCAAAGCTGAGCCACATTTTAACTGTTACAATTAACCATGCATTTCTGTTCCTATCACGTGTTTATGTTCGTAGTATTTCTAATGCATAAACCTACTGATTGAACTACCGTGCAAATATGTTCGAATGTATGCATGTATGTCACACTTTAGCATACCTACCAATTGGTTTTATCTTGGACTTATTTCTAGCACTTATTTCTTGCACTTATTTCTTGGCATTCAATTGTGGGCTCTGAAGCTTTGAAAGTATGTATTACTGAATTACAAGGCGAAATTTGAGTAGTTCAGTAATTCCTTCTACTGGCCAATAATTTAGCAAAACGTAAACCGAGACGAACTATACTAACTACAACCGATTAAGAATACTGTATACTCCCCAATCCCAAAGCTGTAAATTAAAAACTACTTGTATGTCCTTTATAATAATTAATCCCGTGAATTTAAACAAAACCATACATGCTCACGCTCTCTTAGCCAAACTCTAAACCTTAAGCGGCATATCCGGCGTAAAAACCAAAACCAAACTCTGACTGATCCAATCCCTATTTTGAAATACTCATTATGAGTTTTAAGCCTAGGGTAAAACGCATATCAAATAAAAACAAAATTGTGTATTTATCTGACCAGTTGAGTCTATTGAGTAGACTCATTTGAGTTACACTAATTACTGCAAGAGATGTTAAATCATTTTAAAATTCGCTGTAAAAATAGTATCTAATTTCTGAACTAAATGTTTAATGGACGACGAACGCGGACTACACATGGTAAATACGAACGCCGACTTCTGCGGTAGTACCACGATACAAAGTAAAGCTACTTACGAGAATTTGAAAGGTCACTCTCAAGTTAAGAGAACGGAAAATAGGACCAAATTATCCAAGCCCACGAATGCATGTATAAAAAAGAGAAAGTTCTGGTATTTCTTATGAATACCACTCATGTTGTCCACGCCCTAGTAAAGCATTGTTGTCTTGTGTTTCTTGGAAATGTAATTCTTTGAAAAATTAAAAATGAATTGCAATACTTGACGCATGACACGATATTTCCATTACAGCGAGTACTATTCTAGAACGGGCAATAACTTTGTTACTTATAAAATTCGTTAAATGAAACAGATCCATGCGTTCATAAGATTGCCCAGGATGTTGGAGAAAACCCAGTTTTGACATTTGAAGCTTTTGAGATCAAAAGAGACAAAGCCGCTATTGTGTCTAAGAGTATGTCTTACATTAGTCATGTTGGGCAGACTGTTGGAAGTAGGAGGGTTGTTGGTAGCAGGAACGTCTCAAGTGGAGTTGTTTGGGTCTGCCGAGTTATCAAGTTGTGGAGGCGGTGGTATTAGGTTTATAGTTCCGCCTGAAGGAAGCCCAACCAGCGTTGCATGAAGGAAGGCTGGAAGCTCAAATGAAAGTCGAGTCAGTCAAATGGAATATAAAAAGAAGAATATCATGACATTTAAAGACAAAAGCTTTTCATCTTCCTCATACTTTCTGTCTGTGGTCCACGTCTCTCACAACTTTCCGCTTTCTTTATCTCGGCCAAAGCGGAAGAACAGGCTTTGGGCTAAAGTGGCTCGACTTCCACAACAGTCTTGCTTTTGATGAGACTTTCTCCACTTAATCTAAAACGAGCCTAATCAATCAGTGCCTCCATGCATGCTCATATACCCTGCCTAAAGATCAAAAACAATAACAACCACAGCACACGGAATAATATAGAAAAACAAATTCTGGTAATTTGAATGCAACACTGTACGTACAACATTCAATCCTGGCTCATTATGCTAAAACTATGAATCTACAAAGCATTACAAATATTTTATGCAGACAATATATTTTACATTCACAAAATACCTCGCATTTCAATTTTCAAAATTATAAAGGAGCACGGGGGATATCAGGATGGACTCGGATTCGTTATATTGTATCTTTTATTAAAGAGCTTATTGTTTTGGCCTTTTTGTGCCAAGTTGTCCTTTTTTAGTGTGGTTCTTCTTATTATAGTACTAGCGAATCCGTCGCCTCCGGCTTCTGCTAACCGCGAATTTAATCACTACAAAACGAATGGCGGCCTTCAATCAATGAACTATAAATTGATTGAAGAAGATAGAGTAATTGTTAAATAATATTATTGTAATGATGGATAGCACGTAGTACGTGTTTGCAATAGTGTGATTGGAGCTTGAGATTTGTTGCAAGCAGAGCAGAGGCGGGAGTTATTTAAGTTAGAGTTGTTGGTCTCACTAAATCCTAATATTGCACTTCTGCTTCCATGAATTGAAAAGTTGAAGAGAACGAGATAACGTAGGTGTTTAGCTAAGACTCATTGATTGAATCTTGATTCTGTGAATTCATGGAGGTACGAATGTTTGTTTGTTTTCGTTTACATAGTGTAAATAAAAACAAACAACATTCGAACCTCCTTGTGTGAATTCGTTATGATAAATTAGTTTGAGTGTGTTAGCTTGTTGACTGTGGAAGCAGCATTGTTTACGAATTTTCAGTAGTCATGCAGAAATCTGTGAATTGGAGACTTTCCGTTGCTTAGCGGTTTTTTGCAGAATTAACCTAAACCCGTTGAGTGAACCCGTGACCTCAGTGACCCCAAGTTCGAACTTGTCCTTACTTGTGGTCTTAAGAGCTTATGTTGAAAATTTCAGGTCAATCTGTGTTGAATTACTTGAGTTATCGTGATCACGGACACTCATTTTGTCAAATTCGATAGTAATTATATAGTGGCTAATATAATTTATTGTTATATGATATTTTTATTCTTACCTTTGTGTTTCCTCGAATGGCGTGCGTTGAAATACAAAAATTATGTATTCGCTCTTCGAAATCTGCTTAATTATTTTCAACTTTACCCTTAAGACTCAAAGAGTATTAATTTCTTTGAATTTGAGAAATTCAATTTTAAAAAAAAGTTTGGTAGAAACAAGTATCAATATACGAAATAGGGTGATAAGATAGTTGGCATAACAACGTAACACGAAACTGTTCCAAACCAATACATCGTATAATTAGCACTTGGGTCAGGTAAACCCTTAACTCTGTGACATTGGTCAGTTAAGTGGGGATGGGAGGGCGTGTTTCTAGCCATCTTGCAAGAAGCGAGTGTGCTGTAAATACAGTAAAAGTTCTGTAAAGGTTGAATTTGCATCAAGAGTTTTGTTTGTTGTGGTGGTGTGTATTCCTGATATTTCGCAATTTGTGCGCCCAGATAACTAATAAATTAAAATCTATTTTGACTTTCCCAGAGTGATTTTACGAATCCGATACTATGTTTGTATGTACAAAGCACAAGCAAGGGCTACGCAGTTCCGTGCTCTGTACTGAAGCAAGGGTGGCCAGCTCTCCATACACGTCCGTCTGGTCGTATATTCTTTAACCCTATCATCCATCATATCAGCTGAAAAATGAATTAAAGGTCTGACCCTATCCAATATCCAACTTTTTTCAATTTAAAAGAACTACCTACCTACTCACATTTCAAGAACGGGAAATCTTATTTCTCTGGAAAGTCGGACCTTTCTATCTATTTACTAGTCAGTGATGTTGTGATATGCTTTAGTACACATTTTCAGGGGTTATAGAATTCTGGATGTCCAGTGCTAGTGCAGAAAGTTGTGCATGAAGACTTGTAGTATCAATTCATATTTTGATATACTGTGGAATCACTATTTGAAACGATGAAAGCATAAGTAACAGTAAAATTGAAACTGAAACTACACTATTGTGACCAGATGGACATCAAAATCATTTTTCAACGTAAGAACCCTTAAATTTCAGAGCAACCGGTTCAATGTGCTGGGGTTCTTGTGGAGCTATTTAACTATTACGATGCATATCTGATAATTACGATAACACTTAAACACAGCTCAAGCTGAATCGTGGTTTTGTAGAAGATAAAATATCCATTAGTGTAGAATGTGCCCTTTGGAGCTATTAAAGGTCATTGGACAATGTAATCATATTTTTTATGTTGGAGTATTTACATCACATTGAGTGCATGTGTATAAAAGTGGTTCAGCATAGACGAAGTAACCGATCACAGCAATTTGGCCAACGACCGGAATCCCAGAGAAAACAGCGAATAGCAACTTCTACATTTCTCTATTATGCCGGGCATTTGGCTTAGAGAGTGTAATCATAACACGTGAGATTCGCCATTCGCCTGCCTACTACTAATGAGCTTCGCGTGAGCAGAATTGCTAGTGCCAAACTCTGGGCAGCCACAAGTGAAATTGAAATCAAGGGATAGGAACCCTGTGAGTGAATGGACTTATTATGACTCTCCATACACTTTAGTGAGCGGAAGAAAGTTGTATTGATCCGCTGATTACACACACTGGGCTTGTAAAGCTCTCCACTTTAGGTCCAGGTTTAGTGCGTATAGGCCCATGTGTTTTAGGACACGTTTTAAGTAGAGCTAGCCAAGTAGTCGTATAAAATTACGAGGAGGATAACAACAGTTTTCATAGTTTATAGAATTTTAGAGTCAGCCACACACCCACTCGAGACAGAGAGAGAGTAGCGGGATAAAGAGACTCCATTCCACCATAATACCGCTTTTCCCAGATTTATGTTCGACTCAAATAAAGTTTGAGTTTATGAGGAGCTTTTTTTCTCCTTTTGCAATAGAATGCTGTAGTCAATAGTACGGAGCTCCTCCAAGCAAAATTCCCCAAAACTAGACTGCTTTCCCTTGTTTTCAACGGCAGAAAAATAAAGATATTTTTTAGGCTTGGCTTGACAGACTGGTACTTAAGTTGGTGACACAATTTCCAAATCCCACTTTGTTACACTCTAGAATTCGGGCCTACGAGTATACATACCTGACGCTGGCGGCCAGAATCTTTTCCTAAACTGAACATTTCGTCCCGTCCTTTGTGTCTCGGCTCTGCTTGAGGCTCAGCACGTACCATATTTGCGTCAAGCGTCAATCGAGCACCGTGCAATTATAATGGGTTATCTATACATGTATTTCTGTAATTCTGGGCCCCCAAAGCTCCGCCGAGCTTCTAGGAAACTTGCAGCTGCAATTCCTTTATAATACTCTCCTTGTTAATGTAATTATTCCAAGTGTGACATTTGACAATCTTGTGTAATGTTAAGTGCTCTGAGCACCACCATATCTATATTTAAGAAAAATTCAATTTGACGTGGCATTAATAGATAGGCGCTTTCAGGACGGATTAGTCGAGGACGTAGCAGTGGGCTTTGAATCCATAAATTGTGTGGTTGCTGGAACTAACAGAGGAGTAGGCTGTTCCCAAGTCGAAGGCACTGTCAAAGGAAAGCTGGAAGAGAGTTTGATGGGATGAAAGTTTTTCCCCATCGAAGCATAAGATTGGAAGAGGGCAGAAGAGGATTGGAGAGCTTCCCGAGCTCTGCCTGCAATAACAAACAACAACACAAGAAAAGAAGTTGTAGTGATGTACATTGTCTGCCTTGTGAGATACAGAGAGCCTGTCTGACTCGAGCCATTGCGGATCTTTGAGGGAAGAGCGGAGGGAAGGCCAGAAAGGCCGAGGCTCTGATATAATAGAGAGTTCAAAATGGGAGTCTAACAGGATCAAAAGATGAACCAATTCACACAGAATAGGTTCGTGATTGCGTCTCCTTTATCCTTTCACACAGGACAGGAGGCGAGTTGTACATTGGATATCACAAATACGCTTCAGCACTACAACAACCTACGCACACAGAAACAAGAAACAGGAATCCGGATCCATACAACAGCCTCTCTACATTCAAAGTTTACTTTCTCCAATCGAATAATGGGAATTGGGAAGGGAAATCATGCTTCAATGAGCTGGAATTACGGGATGAAACCGTATAGGTTATACCTATAACCAGCTTACTTTATTACGCTAGAATTTGCCCACCAACCGTAGAATTGTACATAGTTTCGGGAAGTATAGTTCTGAATCAAATTGCTGTTATAGGCTTAATTACTCTGTGTAAAAAGTCTGGCCCTTCACTAATGCTTGTTATATTCGGTGATTATTTTTATCCATAGTTTTACACTGCTTATCGATCAATCGGTGATTTAGCCACAAACCGTTAAGAGCTTATGTTATTACTTAGTTCATCCGTTTTATTTACAAGTATTAATTTTTAAGAACTTCAAAAATCCGCTCTTACAATATCTATAACCTTAAACCTAAGAGCGTTAATAATTGTTCGAAATGTATTGCAAGTAAAGGATTGCATTTTAAGCAGAATGTTGAAGGGCATGTCAGGCTAACTAAGTATGATAGTTATAAAAATATTCCATTACAATCCCAATTAAACATTGATGAACAATGTGTAATTTTGAATTGCGTCTTCACTTCGCCGTTCAGGTACAATGCTTATTTCCGCTCAAACAGAAAATCATTCGCACCAAGCTCGCACTGTTGATTTTGCAAGAAATTTAGCAATTAATTGGAATAACATAATATTGCACTGTGTCCAACTGACTGTGACGCAAATTACGAACCTGACTTATGGACGCGTAAGCAAATGTAAGAATGGCCTGTAACGCTGGAACACTGAGCCTGTATTTTTCCGTTTCCGACGTAAAAGGAAAAGGAAGCCATCCAGAGTCAGAGTCAAAAGCAACACCTTGAGTGAAAGAACCATTAGACACCTTACACAACAAAATGAGCTTGAAGCTTGGGATTTGAAGGTATGTCTCTGGTGCAATTAAGTTGTAATTCTACCCGTGCTTTCTTCCAGCCAGACACAATTTCCTACTTGTGTATTTAGGCTACTTTCCTGTGTGTATATCGCCACTGCATGACCGTTGCAGATCGGAGCTTTAGTAGTTCTTTTAAACCGTGAGCACAATTAAGCCAAGTCTTAGAAGTCCATTAATATTTATTAGCCCAAAATGTGCGTAGATATGCTCGACGCACTACAAATATACCAAGGAGATATTCTTATGCATCCGTGTGCTTCACGCATTTATGACAAATACGTCCTAGACTCTTAGTCACTGCAGCAGAATTCCAGGGTTTTCCTCTAAATGGAAAAATAGAATCCGAGTAGGTAGTTTTGATGCAAATGAGTTTGAGAAGCGGCTGATATTCATTTTCTCCTTAAGTTTTTCTCTCTCCGTCTGCGTATGTACAGAAGAAAAGGAAAATAAGATTCATTTCCTCTCTTGAATAAAATTTTGGTAAAAGTTTTTTGGCATTCTCATTCTCTCACTTTCTCTCCACCATAAAATAATGTTTCCGCATGAATAAAAGCATTTTATTTTCACTTGCATGAATAAGTGGGGGAGAGCGGAGGACGATAAACTTCTCGTCTCGAATTTGATTTAAAGAGATGAGATGGGCTGAGGCTAAAGGCTCTCAGTCTGTCTTCAGCCCGTCACACCCGCCGCTCCCAAAAGTCTTGGGAAAAGTCACAGTCTCTTTAGAAGTACAGGAGCAGTTGCTTGGAATATCAGAACTACTGTATCTTGTAGTACAGTACATATGTACGTACTGCTCCGGTTAGACGAACATTTACCCTAAGAAAAATGTCCCGAAAAAATATTCTAGCGAAATCGTCTCTCGAAAATGTTTTCCTAAGGAAAATTGTTTTCCCGCTAAAATTATTTTTGGCAAACTTACTCTGCTCTACAATTAAATATGAAATCAAGATCAAGTAACGATAAAGTTCCCATACTCTCCCATTGATTGAGCCTCGGCTATGTCAAAGAAATCCTAATTTATTCATTATTTATTTAAATATGAAGTCCAAACAGGATATCTGACCAACGTAATGGCTTCAACTAAAAAAATTGACTAAAGAAATTTTCCAGAATTTGTCTAGGAGAACCATTTTACAGTGAAATTATTCGATGTATCACCGCAAAGCACCGTGTACGAGTACAATACACCGCTTTTATTTGTTGTAGAAGAATCATGTATGAGCTCGTAACTCGCATCAGTGGCGTGTATTATTTGAGTTGTTGGGAAGTAGTGGGCTGTCCGTGTGGTGGATTGTATTGAAGGAATAGAGTAAGTGTATGTAATCCCAAAATTGCAATATATTACTTTCACATCAAAGTATTAGATGTCCCTTCTCTCCCCGATTTCACTTCATAAAAATATCCATCTGGGCCCGTGGAGCGGAGTTCATAGGAGTGCATGAATGATTGGGAAGGGAGGAGAATGAAATTCTCAACATTTATATATTTAGAGTAAGGGAGAAAGGTCCATTAGAAAGTATCCCCAAGTAATAATATATTGGGGTCTGCCCATCGCAAATATATGTTACCGCAGATACAAAATTACAACAAGCTGTGAGTTCATATATTTCGGCTTTGTGAGCACGTACAGATACTCCATTTAAATAAAATTAGTTTCTGCTTATATAGTATTCACAAGAAATAACTTGCCTAGTCGTACTTTTGGCATTTGTGTTATAATTTTGTGTTTGAAGCAAATCCCAGTAAATATAATAAAGTGGCGTGTAACTTTTTGCCTTAATCTTAATGACTACTCATCTTACTGGAAGTATCTCTAAAACATTAATTTAAATAAGTACTGTGATACGCAGAAAGCTTACTTTGAAACTCTAGAAAATAAAAATCTGGGTTGAAGGAACAGGACTTGCTAAGAAACTATTCCATTGTCGCCTCCAACTGTCTCCTCCATAGGCAATTGGGTAAATTCTTTACTACTTTAACCGAAATTTGCCAATAATTGCAAAATAAATATACTTTTCTCGAATCGAATTCTCGAATTCTCGAAAGGGGTGAATTTCATGGTGACCAAGGTACGGTGCGCAAATAACGTGGAACCCTGCTCACAATGAACAAGTTATGCTAGAAAATGTAAGTTAAGACGGGAAGCGTATTTTGCAAGTTTTGCTATCAATATAAATTCCTGGTCAGTGTGATGAGTTGAGAATGAGCGTGAGATGGAAGGAGGGATGCTGGGATTAGGAGTTGGATTAAAGTGGTGGCCCTAACATAGGTGCTGTAGTTGTGGTAAGAGGAAGATGATGATGGCTGGAGAGAAATTGTTGGTAGTCTGAGATGGAGCGGAGTGCGGGAAAGGCAGGAAAAGATTGATGACATAAGATGGTAGTCACCTCCTATAGTGCACAAATAAAAATCCCTGCACTCCACTGCAGCCACACAAACAGAAAAAATAGGAAATCCAACAGAGAAGAAATCCAGATCTGTACAGAGCAAGAGCGGTTCAGGTTTCTCCAACTTCCCGTATCTGATCATCCCAGATCCCTGGCCTCTTTCTGGATTATTTCCTCTGCTTCTCAAGGATAAACCTTTAAAAGGTCTTTTGACTCAGATCAATCTTGACTCTCCCAAAGATCTTCTTTTCTGCCCAGCTGGCCTTCTCTCTTTCCACACCGACTAATCCGTACATAATGTTTTTGAGAGACTCGACCCCATCTTCACTTCCGGCTTCTCAACCGGCCTTTGTCCCTCTTCCCAACAGCCACCCTCTCTCCCACTGTCCACCTTTCGTCACCTCAGCTCAGCTCGCTCCCTTCCAGCCTCAACACAGCTCCCATTAAAAACAATAGAGGCAATAAGCACGAGGCTGATCGACAAATCAGATTTCTTGTTCTCCTACGACCACCCGCTTACAAATCCACCTCAGTCGAATCCACTCGTGCTTGGCAGGCCTGTGACTTAAAACTGAATAGCGAAGGGCTTCAACCAAACCAAATTGCTAATTTTTGTGCTTATCTCAGCGAAAAAATACTGGTATATAATGTAATATAACATAATTTGTAAATATACAAACTTCATTTTTCATTTACAATCTAACTAAGTGCATTGGTCTAAATTGGGACAAACTCAAGATTTTCAAGGTTTTTTGGAAAAAGCGTTGCATAGTCTGGCTGTAAACTGGGACCGAGTCTTAAATATCTCAACCAATGGTTCTCAGCTTCGAGTAATTCTGGGCTAAACAGGGCCAATAATTCGAAACTGTATTTTCTGCTGTGTGGTGTTCTATTAAACACAAAAGCGCAGGAACTGTAGCAAAGTAATCATACATAGCACATTTTCATAAAACAAGTATGTAAAAATGTTTGATAAAAATTGAGATAACAAAATCACATCTGGCGTTTTCTATTTTCTGAGCGAATTCAAATTATCTCTATTAAAACTCGAAATTTTTCACATTATTCCTAACTCGTATGCCAGCTAAATAGACTGTCTGTGTAAAGACATGTACTTGGGTATGATCTGTTGCAATTGTCCACGAACCCAGTGCCGGTCCGTATCAAAACAAAGAAAAAACCCGTATTTTCACTTTTACCGGAAAATCATTTAAGTTTTTTTTTCCTTCTGAGGCCGACTTGAGCTAAGCCACGAAGTAGAGGAGGCTGATGATGATGGAGATGGCACGGCACGTTACCCTAAAGACTCAAGAGATAAAACAAAAGTCATTCTGGAGTCAAGACAGCAGAAACGCCGAGTTGCGGAGTGAGAACAAGTGGGAGGCAAACGTGAGGAAATTGGTCACAGAAACCTAAATGCTCCATTTCCTCCGTTTGTTTTCCACCAACTTACACCCGTGTGCAGTGCACCGACAGTCAGCTCGTCTTAAAAAATAGAAATAAAACTTTTCTTGCTTGAGAGAAAATGTGTTTACACAAAAAATTTGGAATGGAATAGGATTCTGGTCGGGAGGGAAGGCTGAACACGGGCTCCAGGAGGACTATTGCACTGGCCGCATGCATCCGTCCACATGCCGGGTCTCCATGCTTCTCTGCTGCACTCGGTTTTATCGAATTCGACGGAGAGAAAAAGCAATTTGCGTCTTTTCCTCTTCAACTTAAATGTACCTTATCGAGGTGAATGCGAAATGTGAAAGGAAACAACTTTTACAACTCAACAGGAGCTCAGTGGAGCGTTCCTTCAACTTTCCGCTTTCTTAAATAGAACCAAGACTTTGGATCCAACCAGCAAGTCCAGATTTTATGCTCATCTTATTGCTTTGTATTTGTTTACATGTCTTACTCCCGTCGTGCATAAAGCGCTCAACAATCTACCGACACTCTTAGCATTCTAAACCTGTTCAAAGTCAAATTTTAGCTTGCTTCTCTGAACTGATTTTATTTCTTCTAAAAATACAGGCAAGTGCTTGAGATGAGAAGCTGCTCAATCTGGCTGTTATTGCCCATATTAACAATCGCCCGTTCTATTGTCCAGCTTTTGGGATTAATAAGGCAAATCGCTTTGTGAAACATCGGAGAAGACTCCTTTTCCACTTTGACCTCATAGTGTAAATTATGATCAGCTTCCATTTAAAGACACCATCAAAATATACCTGTATCTCATATATTTTATTTTTACTAAAGCTTTTGCCTTAAAAATAAAAAGCCGGTACCTCCAAACACAAAAGAGTCAAATTTTTAATAGTAAATAATTGACTTAATATTAAACGCTCCCTAAAAATACGTGTTTTTGTTCCTATTTAGAGTAAAGTTTTGAAAGGTGTCTCTCCATAATTTGGAAAAAAAATTATCCCTAAAAAAATTAGCTTATGTGAGACAACGATTGTGGCATTCCCTGGTATATTCGTATAATCATAGAATTTTATGCCTAGGTTAGATTTCGAGTCACTAGGTTTGAAATTCGAATATTAGTAAAATTAGGTTACGTAAGTAAATATTCTAACCGGATAAACTTCTTCACAGGGAACGATTTTGCAGAACCCTTTGCATACTTTCTCAATGTACCAACACGCTGTGAGCGGTTTTATGTACATAATTTGTTGCTGTATGTATCTATCTGCGGTTTGCGTTCACTTCGTCTCAAAATCCAACTTAACCATCACTTCTTGATTCTCTATTTGTTGATTCAATGGAAGCAAAAGAGTAGCATAAAACGGTGTCCCACAACATATGCTACAAGGCTGAGCAAAACAAGAAGATTTATTATTCCGAAATAGGCTCATACGGATAATGCGCTAGCATAAGATGAAATGGGCTGAGGTTATAAGAAATCCCAGCTATATCCCGTTGACTCCTCGTAATCGTAATGTAAGTGGAGGTAAATCACGGGGAAAGTTTTATTTCCAGCCCAACCATTTGTAATGTTGTATAAACAATAGAATGTACTTGAGTTCAATTCAATTTCAAAATGTAAAGTTTTTTCTCTCTTTCTCCTCCTTTGTTTCCTTCTTCGCCAAAGTTTAACACATGTTTTCCCCCTTTATATTTTCTCAATTCAAGGTTCCAATTCAATTTAGTACAAACAAAAGACTTGGGATATATTTTCCTGGGCTTCTACCAAGGAAATCATGCCTCGAAGGAGAAATGCCTCTGCGTTATTTCTTTTTTTTTCCTCGATGTAAACAGCCAAGCCAGCCACACGGGTGGTTTCAATTCCCACAATTTGATATCTGATCTCCCGATATGAAGACGAGGCGAGACCGTGTTGGGAGCCTATCGGGTTCTCACCATCTCACAATGGAAAGCAGTAATAACTTGGTGTTGGAACAGTCTTGTCTCCAGCTGAGACAAATTACTCATTTTAATCGTCCAGTTTCTTGGACAATGTCGGATTTCCATTCCATTGGAGGCATAATATATTTCTTCGCAAAGGCCGGGCCATCCAATATCCCTGCCAGCTTATTTCTCTAACTACGTACGTACGGAGTTGTGAATTGGGAGTGGAAAATTATTCTATTCACTCGGGCTTACTCTCCCCTCCTGCTCAGCACGAAGTGTCTCGGCCTGACAATAGATTACATGACATTCCAACCTAAAGCCTGCTATGCTGGCTTTAGGCCTGAGTCCCCAACACAATATTCACGAAACATTGGACTGCCTCGGATTTGGCAGAGCGTTGTATGTTGTACCACCCCATGCTTATTTAAATGTGTGGCAAATTCCCTTTTTGCAAAAATTGGGCTGAGAGTAAGGGAGCAGAGCATGCGGTAAATGCCCATGAAGAAAGTTTGTAAAACCACGTTGAAATCATCTATGCATGAAAAAGCAAGTTTTATTGATTGTAGTTAGGTTAGGATTGGTTTTTGGATAAGGTTTCAATGGAAATTACTTTAATTTTAGTTTAGTTAAATTTCTCTGAAAAGCTAAAGCAAGTGTTTGATTTGGGTTTACCATGAGTGTTTACCAACTTTCTCCAAGGATGATTACTGCGTAGGCCCTATTATTTATTTCAACCTAAAATTGTACGTACATTGCCTTGCCATACAATTTGTTTGTATAAGGTCAACCCCTTGCAAATCGGATCTTGACTTGAACCTATCTAACTCATATTAAAATAACTTTTTACTTAATAAAGTATTATAAAAAACTTTTGGCCTGAGTGGGCTAAACGGGAAATTTCGTTCATTTGGAATATAAAATTTCAACTCGGAAAACCCTGGACTGTGATCCGATTTTGTGCAATGTAAGGATTGAAAACTGTGTGGGTACCAGCGAGACTGGAAGTGTTGAAAGGGCCCAACTAACTACGTAGTACCTACCGTTAGTGAAACTCTTAATCTTAATACGCACCTATTTTGATCGAATAGATTTGCCTCTAAGCCTTCTGCTTGGAACTTAACTAAGGCCGAAATAAGTAGAACTCGTAATTTTACGTCTGAAGAGAATTTCTCCATTAGCGTAATCTGTAGTCCCGCGTAATCATTTTCCTTCAGAGTCAAAGAAAGTCATATTAGCGTGCCGTCTCAAGTTCCTATGATAAGATTACCTCACTAAATCCTACGGCCTCTTATTCTCCAACTATGCTTACGTCAACGGCCGAGTCGAGCTTCACATTATCAAAGGAAATGAAAGCCAGAGTAAGCCGTCGAGTACCCTTTACGGAATAAATGTAAAAAATAAAGTGTGTAGCAAATACCTTCATTACTCCAAGAACCGTCGGGTCAGTAATCACGTTTTTCTTAAACGATATCTCTATGTAGGTAAGCTGAATTTCCTACAGAATGCTACAAAGTACTAGAAACCATTGGTTCTATGTACGGTAGAGCTCTTATAACTGAATATTGTTCCAGTAGAAACAGGCTTTATACGTAATTCGGTAGAGTAGAGCCATTTTCCAATTCCAGTGGAATATATTGTAATGTGGCAATTGGCGAGTACTATCATTGATAGACTGAAATCCAAAATAAAGTAAAATTATTGAATTTCTAGCATGGAGAACGTTAGGTTCTTGAAATTCAAATATGCCGCTAAATAATACCTTTTGTACTTCGAACTTTTAGGCGCTTCTAAAGTGACTATATAAGCGCTAAGATTACAAAAGCTGCGACATGCGTTGTTTTTATTCCTTAACAGGAAGTTGTAGAAATATAGCCATACCAATAAAAGAATATTGTAAATGGTGTTGGTATATACTATCGCACAAACAGTCGAAATCAATTGCTTGCTGGTTTAGCGTCAAATAAAAGCACCTAAAACTTATTGTTCCACCCCAAACTGTTGTTTTTAGCGCCTTACATTGATTTAATAGCGGGCCATTAATTATTAAGTAATTTATATTTAATTCAGCCACTGACAGAAGAAATATGTCTTTCACTGCCCATCTAGCTGCCAAATTGTTGACGTTTTAATTACAAGAGCGTGTTTACTTTAAGTAAATTACGAATGGCATGATATGCAAAATTATGAAGTTCAAATATCAGAAGTGTGATGATGATGCTGAAATCGTAACCCACTGCCGCTAAACCAGAAATTGATTAAATCCTTCGTCGTATTATTGCTTACCAGTGCCCAAAGGACGAAGTGAGGTGAAGAGAGGCATAGATTCTATAAAATTCTATACATGGCCTAAGAACCTTATGAATATTAAAAGTATTGCCATCCCACTAAATTGGGAATGGTAGGCATTTAGGCGAGGTTGTGAAATGGGAATATTATATGATTGGAGGGCGTGTGTGGAGTCATAATGGATCCGGGCATAACAGCCGAAAGTCTGGGCCCATTATTCAGTGCGTTGAGTGAGTGAGTGGTAGTCAATAAAATCCCAATTTGTTGGGCATTTACAACCAAATCGTCCCCGATGGGAAAGTCATGTCTTGAGGGTTAAGTGTCCCCATCGATCCGATCCCAAAGAAAAGGTAAGAGCTGGGCCGAGCTCCGCAACTCCACTTCACTACGCAGAATAGGCTTCAGAGACCTGAACAAAGACGGATCCCTCTCCGCCCTCCTGACATATAAGCTCCCTCGCAATTCATGTCTGTGTACTGTACGACTTTCTCCGTACGCTTTCTTTAAAAAGTCATTTTCTCCCCTTCTGGCCCACAACGGGCTTATGTGCATTGTGCATGGTACAACACTGCCAAACGGAAAACCCGATGACAAGCCTTGGTCAGCTCCCATAAGGTCACACCTGGTTTGCAAACCTAATGTTAACTTAGCTGTAGCTAAGCATATGTGCAAGTCATCATGCGTGTATGCATAAGTCATTATGCATGTTTAACATATGCATATGTCATCTGGGCTCGGAAACATGTACCTACAGCTGTTAATTACACAGAAAAAATACAGCTTACAGCAGAAATCAACAAATTTACTAATTACGAAAAAGCAAATTTATTGAAGTGGAAATAACAAGATTTCTTAAGAAAGTTTAGTAAAGCGCTTTAGATTTACCAGAATCAATTCATATGAGCATAATATCTGCAATTGTTGTCCTTCAGGTCCCAAGCTGCAGTCAGACAGGTTTTACCTAATGTAAGCAAAGGAGTTTCCCTCCCATTCACTCACTTTCCCCTCAAGTTCATGTCAATAGCTCTCAGAACTGTATTAAGACGTTAGGCTCCGAGTGGAATGGAGCTTGAGTGGAGTGGGCTCCTCCGATTGCGACGCCAGAAATGACAAACTCCGTCAACCCTCTCCAATAAGGATTATTAATAAAATACGCCCTCAGTAAAATGCTTTTATTTAATTTCTATTTGGTTAATTCAAACAGCCTATTCAATACTTCTGCGTTATGGAACGTGAGTGATGAATAGGATTGCAACAGGAGCAGAGGTAACATATCATCTTCTCCAAAACCGTTTGAAACTCAAACGAGAATTTGATTTAGTCGACTGAAAGCTGAGCCTAGACTAGTTTTGGGTTACATCTCCCAACAGATATTTCACCGCATAGAACAGGAGCCGGAGTTGTGGCTCATCTCTAAAATTCATTACGCAAATAGAAGTTTGAGACAAGGAGACATAACTTCAGAATGATTAACAGTGTGGGGATGAGCATTAATCCATAAAGCTGCTCAGAACAGAAGACCACAAAATTCTACGACTAGATGTATCGGTACAATGTTCATCTCTCAAATCATTCAAAGCCAAGCAAATCATCTCATCTTCAAGCATGCACATACAAGGAAGCAAGGCAAAACCACGAGAACAGAAACCGCTGAAGCGGTTAAAAACAAGGTTAGTTGTGAATTTTGGCCAGATAACGTCACAGTTAAATTAATTTAGGTCAAGTAGGTTAGGTTTCTCAAAACTTGCAAAAAAGCTCAAGCATGTTTTAAAAATGCTATCGCGGTTATTAGTTTTGCGATTATCACATGGAACTTTAAAATAGTTCCAATTGAAGTTGTACCTGCTTAATACGTATATTTAAATTTAGGCCCGTTGTGAAAAAATTGGATATATTTAGAATTCCTGTTTTGTTCGTAAATAAATTACATAGGAATGAAATTGTTTGCTTTGTAGTATCGTTGAATATTTAATTGAATATTGCACGTGTAACACTTGAAGCTTGTTACTAAGCACGTTTTTTTGCGTGGTACTTTTTGTTTGAACACGGCTTGCAAGAACGGTGGCTTCCCTTCTAGCCATTATTAGAGACTAGCAGAACTCTATGGTTAGACGATTCGGATTTGGAATAAAACACCGCTTACTCGTTCATCATCATAGGAGCGTCTAACTGACTCGTACATGAATTCCCGTAGGTAGGCTCTAATTGCATGGATTTCTCGTTCATTTTAACTACGGGGTTGAGCTGAAGTTTGGCTTGAGTTAAGGCGTGTACCTGGGACTGGGGCTTAAATAGAAAACAAACACGACCACAATGTATCAGCCAGACAAGGAGCGGAAGCAGGCCTACGTGGGGAAGACACCTCTCGCTTTCTCTCTGTTGATTTTATTTAAAGAAAAAGGATCTGTCAGGGGAAAAGGGTTTCCTTTTCATACAGAATATCAAAAAAACTACAAGCGGCAGCTCTGGGCCAGAAAGTGTGGAACGAACTTCTGAAAAATCAGATGCGCACTATTTGGAATGCTTTCCGTGTTTACGTTGCTACATACCTAGTTGCTTTTCCATGTTTCCGTTGCTACATAGTTTCTATGTGTGATCCAATGAGTTTCTACACCATAGTCAGTCCTATTCTCAAAGTTATCTACCTGTGTACATTAATAGGTAAAATTTCCGATACCCCAGTAAAAATTGGAAATGAAAGACGTTTTTATATTGAAACTTACCTTAAAATGTCATGCTTTCCGTGTATTTATTTCACAATTCTCCAAGATCACCTGAATCGTGTGCTTCAAAACTTCTGTCCAGACCTTTAACAAAGTGCATCTGGCGAAAAAGTTTCCTGTGAAGAAATTGAACGTGAAATAATTGTATTGAAAAAAAGTTAACCCGCATAAGTTCCACCAAATTTGTGTGTCTAAGTAAAGTATTTTCGGCAAACCTAATCTAACTTTACTGTTATAAATTTATTCTAATAGCACAAGTATATTTAAACTAGCCTAGCACGGTTTGAAACCTAGCAAAATTTGAGGCTTAAACTGAAAATATTTTTGCATGGAACTTTGCCGTCATTTTCGCTCTGCAGTGCGTTGAAGTTGAAGTTGTAAGACACTTCAGTTCATCAGACAATGTGCATGTTGGACAGACAGGCAGATTTCTGTATAAGACCCTTGTGGTCCAACTGAGAAAGTTTCTCACTCTCTCCCCATCTTCATCACCATCTCTCTTTGCTTGAGTTTTGGAGAAAGTTTATAAAATATTGGGTCCCTCTCCACAGGCTGAAGAGTAAGTTACAAGTTTGAGAGAGCGTATAGAGCCTAATTGCTGACTCGGAGTCTGTTATTCATAATAAAGGCTCGACGAATGGTGTTCTTATTAGGCTGAACTGAAGTCAGGCTCCCATTCACTTCACACCTCCTTCCTTCCCTGCATCTCAGCCTCACTTCAGCCTCAGTCGCAGCCTAATAAATAGGAGAGACGTGCGGAGTATGCTCCTAGGATTCAAATATTATGTCAAACATGTGTAGCCGCCGTCTCGACTACTAATAAGACTCTCTTTCAGTTCCAGCCCGAGTGCAGAAAGTTGAACAAGACGAGCTACTCAATTAAATTATGTGTATTGAGCTCTGAGCTTGATTAGGAGAGAAAAGAAGCTGGAAAAACTTTTCAAAGTTTCCACTTTTCCATGTGCAAAGTGAATTTTCATCGCTCCTTCGTCTTTTCCTGGAGGAACCGGAAGATTATTACTATACGTAGAATATGGACTGCGTATTTAATATTTCCTCAAGTTTCTCCGGTATTAAATATATGAATTATGGTATGAAGTTCTAATTCTGATCTTGGATTCCATCTCTAACTGACTAAAATTGAACTCTCGTTTTTAAACATTCTTACCTTACTCATTTTGTCACATAAAATAAACTACTTTGACTAAAACCCGAGCCAAAAGTACTAAGTTATATTTCTACTTAAATTGAGGGTAAAAACCAATTTTCTGGGTGCGTTCAATATTACGTTTTAAGTGTAAATATGGTTGTTTCCTGGAGAGACGATTATTTTCGCCTTTGGCATAGTGGCATCCTATATCGATTATTGGTGACTTAGATACGAGCGACAAATTGAACAGAGCTGCTCACAACTTGAGTTGAGACTTCGGGCAGCCCGGGAGTAGATGGGAAGCACGTCATAGGACCTAGAACAAAAGTACTTACGACCTACGGTATGTCCTTGTGTCATGTAGGTACTTTTGCCGTAGGTCCTTTTGTCGTAGGTCCTTTTGTTCTAGGTCATATGACACGGAAGCGAGTAGATGTACCAAATGCACTATATTCAAAGTCTAACCAGTTTCTCATGAGCAACTCTGCATAATTTTAATATAATTGAGATTTGTGGAATGCCATATCTCACTTGATATTCGGTAATAAAGCAATGGAATTTGATTCCTTTCCAGCAACCTGAGTCGAAGCTAGCATCTTCCATTCTAAATATTCCAAATGCAAAACGTAAAGAATTGTGCTTCCCCTTCTTGTAAAGTTGAGTCTAGCGGAAGAGGAGAAGAACCGGAAGGAGATAGGATTCAAGCTTTAGGCAAAAAGCATCCCAACTTTGAACTTTTTCGAAGAAATTCTCGAGGAACGGAAGATCTTTGACAAATGATGCATGCTGATACTACACTTGTTTGGAGAGAGGGAAACAGACAAATAAAGAACACTTTTTGAATGCATAGCATAGATACTTTATATATTGTATGTAGAATGTATCTAGTAAAAGTGCTAATACTGCTAAACCGGGCTCGCTGAGTCTTCAGGAACAGCGTCTCAGTGATGAATTTATTTGAACACTAGATGTTGAGCATTAGACGTAATATCCATAATCCAACTGTTTACTTCCTCTATGTACTCAAGTTTTAATTACAACTTTTACGGGTTTCCAACCTCCGTTCCCAATCTACAGTTACTGCTCATTTCCACAAACATCCAATGTATTATTACGTAGTTCCGACAAAGAGAAAAGCCAAAGGGGAAACTCTTGAGCAGAGTGGAGCAGTCTATCCATATCTCCACGTGGAATAATAACAAGGTGGAAAGCGGAGAAGCTGAGGGAGAGCCATCATGCCCAGACGAGGACACAAAGCCAGTGGCTGGATGTACCTGAGACATGCGAGTGAGGAGTGGATGCATTTGCGGTGGCTCGAGTCCGGAGATCCCCTTTGGAAAGGAGAGCCAATTCTGTGGTGAAATTCGCGACCTTAATTAATGCTAGAGGGCTTTAATTATACGAGAGACTAAGGAGGAAAAATCTCTGCATGTGACAGCCGCTCCATTTCTCTCCTCCTTCCGCCGCCACCATCCCGGATCCTGGACTGTCATCATCGCCTCGTCACGCTACGGACCTCGACCCTAACCACTCTCCCAGGAATCTAGATAATTCGTAGCGGGAGTATTCATAGCGGAAAAATTCGTGCCACGACAATGCATAGATAGTACGACGGTTCATAGCTGACTCCATTTATAGCGGCGACAGTTCATAGAGGCGGAAATTTATAACGGTGAAAATTCATAGCGGTGAAAATTCATGGTGGTGAAAATTTACAGCGGTGAACATTAGGTTTAAAGCAGTGAAAATTCTTGGTGGTGAAAATTTACAGCGATGAACGTTAGGTTTAAAGCGGTGAAAATTCTTGGTGGTGAAAATTCATGGCGGAGCGGAGAAAATTATAGCGATGAAATTTCAGTTCCAAGTATTTTTTCAATTTGCAATTGATTGTTAATCGCTGAAAATCTTTCATCGTTACTAAGGCCTGGGTGAATTACATGTAGAATTGTGAAAACATGGTCAATAATCAATAAGCAACTCGTTTTCCGTATTAGGTACCTGTTTCTATACTTTGACTTGTACTTCCGTCAAGGAAATGTGCAATTTTTAGCAAATACGAATCTGTAATTGTAGTGCGAATTAGGATCATAATTGGGACTGAATTCTCAATCCGATGAATCTTCACCGGCTGTGGAATGTTGCCTCTAGAAATTGGGTTGGCCAAGAACTAGCGCTGCCATGAATTGCGTCGACTACTGTATGAATATGAATTAGGCGCTGTGAATCGTCGTGCCACCCGTTCCAGACCTTGGTTCTGGCTTCGGTTTCTGAAAGGACTATTATGATTTGATTCCTTTTATCCCTCCACTCATCACCATTCTCCCGATTAGAGTTGACGGGGATCTTGGGCTCTTCTTGGGACTCAGCCTCACTTTTATTGACATAACTTGTTATAACTATTTTAATGAAGCTCGGCGGAGAGGTCTCCAGCCACTCAGGCCGCTCTAAATCCATTCAGGCTTTGCTTTTGTTAAGCTCCCAGCCCTCAACGTCCTCTCAAGATGAAAACTAACTACTTTCACGACAAGGAACAATAAAACTGTATATTTCCTTCAATTGTCTCCGGTTCTACTCAACGGAGCCGCAGCTTTCACCACCACACGCGTCTCAAACTTGTCTGTCGGGCGGAGGGCAATTTAACGAGCATCTGTGGATCCGGGCTTAAAAATACAGGCCTGTAAATATTTAAGCCCCAGTCTACCTACAGTATGCAAAACCATGCAAAACTATGCAAGATTTGAGCAACTATACCAGGTTTACCACGGCTTACAGTCGGCTTGACTAGCTATTAACGGTGAATCACTGTATGTTAAAAGGCCGTCAAATAGTTATAAAAGTCAATCTACGGAAAAGTTTCTGTAACCCAATCAATAAATACCCACTAATACATTTTACTATACAACCCTTGAATATACGTTTTTCTAGTTTTAGTGCATCCGAAGTTCTTGTAGCTGAGTACCGCAAAAAAAAATCCATCACGCGCGCACTTAAAATACAATAATACATCCATCAATATTGAAAAATATACTTTTTTTTTTAAAAAGTTTATTTAAGTGTCCATTCAGTTTCAACTTCCCCAACTATCCATGTGAACATAGACAGAAGTTCTGTGTGACCAGTGATATTGCTATCACGTTCTCAACACACGCTGA